>CM039139.1:20443306-20483334 GCA_022036555.1 Microstegium vimineum
ACAATATATCTACAATAGTATAGATAAGGACTAAAAACTGTTGTTGTAGTCTAATGACAACCCAATATAAAGATGCACGGGTCTCGTAGAAATATTACAAACTCTTTATTGTCATGATTGATATGAATCAACATACTACATGCATTTTATAGCGTGTGATCGTTGCTTGTATAAAATAAAAGATAAAAAAATAAATGAGAAAAAAGATTAAAAAAGCTTAACTAAATTTAAAAATAAAAAATAATAAAAGATTTTGGAAAGTAAAAACTAAAAAAGATAAAAAAAAATGCTCGTAACGGTTTAATATAAAGCTATATAGACTGATAGAAAAACTATATGCTCTTTATTGCTATAATTGATGACCTTTTTACAGTTGCGAGATGAAAATTAGTAATAAGTTTTATGATTGCGGGTTTGGACTGCTGAGTGGCGCTCTAAATAATTATTTAGAGTGATGCGGTCCAAATAGCGGGGTTCTATGTATATAAAAGTATATATAAAGACGGGAAGGCGAGCTGATTATTAAATTGTATAAACAGTAAAAACCGTAGTTTCTAAAAGTAATGAACAGTGGTGAAATGTATTTAAAGAATGATCAATGTTTTGACTCCATTGAACATTGAACATTGCTGGGCTCAAACTATAGCCTGATGACACGTGGGTAACCTGACCGATCAGCATTTTATTCGTGGTTAAGAATTATCTTTATATCTTATGCTATCCATGGTAGCAAAAAAATATTTCTAGTGATTTAATGGCCCGTGAGAGATAAAGGGCGTTTGAACTTTAGGTTGTTTTGTTGCTTTGTTTGTGTGTTACTTTGTAAACTGATAACCTAGTTTCGTATCTTGGGCTTTCGCTATGCTTTTGTAATAAATCTCGACGAATGCTTTTGATCTAAAAATATGCGCACACACACATTGAATTGCTTATATAGCACAAAATTGTATGTTTTGCAACTTGATAAAGTGATGCAATATTACAAGTTGTTGTATGGTGGCTGCAATTTACTCAAGTTATACACTCCAAAATTGACTCAACGATTCCTAAAAATGAGGAAAAGGCGACCAACTGTTGTAACTTCCAAGTGATATTAAATATAATTTACTACAAAAAATTGCTTATTCAGAGTTCAAATACTACAAGGGCTTGGGCCACGCCAGACACATCGGTTTTGGGCCTCGGCATTGTTCGACTCTGCCTGGTCCTTGCTTCTCGGCCCCCCCACAGCTCATGCCGGCCCACCACAGCTCTTGCCTGATCGACGGTTTCGGTGAAGCGGTATGGCTTGGCGCCGTCTTCAGGATTCAGGAACAGAAGTGTGTCGTAAAACACACGGACTGTACCGTAGAAAGGAGAAGGAGTTAAAATTCTAATCATATAGTTTGTTTAATTATTGTTTAATTATGAGAGTCTTTTTACTATACTTGAAATCTCCTCCCATTTTCTCCATAATATTCTAAATCTTTTCTAATTATATTCGTAAAGGGTATTTTAGGTTTTTCGCGTTGTGAACCCCCACCTCCGCCGGAGTAATCGAGTCGGACGGAGCCGCCTCCGCCCGTCCGTCCGTCGCCCCTTGGCCCCTCCCCCTCACGCGCGACCTCGGCGCCTCGCCCCAGAGGCCCAGACCCCCTCGGCGGCAGACCCCGACGGCCCCTCCTTCCCGTTGCAGCCGCAGGCCCTACCGACGCTTGTGCGCGCGGATGCTGCAGCTGTCCTTGACGGTGGCTGTGTGCGCAGACCGAGTATGGAGATGTGGCCATGGCGTTCTCTCCTCGAAGGTAGCACCGGCAGATGCAGTGGCCGACTTTGGTAGCGGCTGCGTGCGCGGATCGAGTATGGAGACGCGGCCATGACGTCCTCTTCGCCGGCGGCAGCGCCGACGGATGTTGCGACCGGCTTTGCTGGCAGCTGCATCCACAGAATGCAGACAAAAAAAACATCTGAGCTGAGGCGCTGATTGCCTTTCCTTTCATCGGAGTCGTTAGAATCTGGTACGTTCATCCACAAAATCTTTCCTCCTTTCTCTGATTCATTTTCTTATTTCATTATTTGTTTGTATGGCTAGGTGATGAAGCGTTCAATACTTGCCTGCAACCTGTTTGATGGAATGCACACGAGCGCAATGCCATTACAATAGCAGATTAAGTCACCGTGTGGTATGTTTTCGGCCAAATAATTTTATTTCTTTGTTCAAAATTATTGTCCCGTCGAGTCAGGTGGATTCAAGTGCTTAGTCAGAAATAAATATGATCTTAGCTACCACCAAGGGACAAAGGAAAGTGACATGTCAGATTGTTCTTTTTAAATATATGCTATTTTGTTGGGGCTCTATTTCTTAGTTCAAAATTATTGTTTCATCGAGTCTAGGTGGATTCAAGTGCTTAGTCAGAAATAAATATGATCTTAGCTATCACCAAGGGACAAAGGAAAGTGACATGACAACATGACAGACTGTTCTTTTTAAATATATATGCTATTTTTTGGGGGCTCCCCTATAAAGATTGATGTCTTTTCGACGTTGGCCTACTATTTGAGATACAGATTAGGTAGCAAACACGAATTAACAACTTAAACTGTCTTAGACCGTTGCTACTGCCACATTTTTATGCAGGCATCGCTTGACACAATTTCCCACCGTGTGGGCGATGGCGGAGGGAACACCCTGCCTCTATATCAGTCAAGAGTTCCAGCAAGGAGAGGCTCCAATCGTTCTACCACCAGCCCTAACTGCTTCTGCGCTTTCTCCAAACAACAAAGGAATTTCATTTATAGATTATTCGTTCTCGACATATCTAATGTGCCATCTACATGCATCATCAGTTGCAAGCTATTTCAATTCTGCTCAAGCGTGTTGCTTTCTATTAACATGGTTTCACATCCTGTGTTTGGTCTTTGTTTTTTCAGACTACCAAACTAATTTGGTAACACCTGCGACTAATCAGTACAATTATGCTCCAATGAAATGGATCTAGAAGCTCTGGTCTTTTGATTTTTCACACTACCACACTAATTTGGTAACAACCGCTAATCTGTACATTATGCTTCATTGAATAGATCTACAAGCTTATTGAGAAGCTTAACAAGACATTATGCAACGGTAAGGACTGTTAGTGTCTAAATGGATGTAATATTCATGATTTCTATTTGTGTTGTTTCATTTTCAGACCATGATAAAATACTGCATAGACATTCCTGCCATACCAGTTTCAGTTAGATGTAACATCAGCAACATGTCTAATTCAGTAACCATATGCCTATTATTTGCATGTAATGTATTCACTTTTTTTTTTTCAAAATTTCCAGCAAATCAACTACGAGTCGGTGCCTACTTACAGCCAGAGAGGAGATGACTACTAATGGACATGGATATATAAATAGAGAATATATTACTAAGGACGTCCAACATTTTTTTCAAGAGGATCCTTTGTAGTTATTACTTTCATTAACCGATTTAACATGTATATGTTTACATGTCTCAATAGGATGTGTATTGTCTACATATAAATACATGGCTTCTTAATTTTACGTTCAACTTTTTTTTTTTGCATTTCTTTGGCATCCATGGCTGGCCACATTGTGGATTTCAATTTTTTTGGGTCCACTGCACATGAAACAATATTGGAAACAAAATGTTTATACTTTTTGGCCAAACATGCATGACCGAACTACCATTTTTTAAACAATTTGTCAAAGAAAATGTTTGTTTTCCATTGGTCTCAAAATCTCATATTTGTTCTTCTATGTTAATCTGCTACTAAATTTAATGATGTTTAGTTTCTCTTGTACTGGCCGGCGCAGCGGTAGCGCGCCTTCCGTCCTAGTAAGTTTTATGCATCCACCTAACAAAACTTTATGACATTCCGTGATGGTTGCTCACAGCCTCATGGAGACTGAGGTCTTTGGTTTAGTTCGATCTCTGGAGGGAACATATTTGTTCTGATTTTTTCTCTTTTTCACTGTTTTTTGTCTTAGATTCTTTTCTCATTTTTTTCACATTTTTTTTTCGATGTTCTAACCGGTAAGGGAATGATTGATCTGTGCTGTTATCGTTCTTGAACCACCGTCTCCGACAACGTCCACCTAGAGTCATTTGCTAACGTGATAAAAAAATTCATTGGATCAATCTCATGTCTCGTTTGAGTGAACTTGTAGTTCTAGCACGGCAACAGGTCAACCTTCACTCTCATGTGTCATAACATGATACAAAGTGACTCAATCTCAAGAGTGGTGAACCATGTGTGTTATGTATTCGATGAGTGGGTACGTCATGTTTGAGAGAATAACATGGGAATGATTGATCTCTGCAACCGCCGGGTCGAATGAAAGTGAACTTGTTTCTCGTATTATTTCACATCTAATCCTCGTTCCAGACACTGTTCAGTTTAAAATCTGACATATTGATTTGAGGTGTCTTGAGCTCTGCTTGGGCCATTTTGTACTCAAAATCTGACCGACACGAGACATTGCAGGTTTTTAAATTAGATTCTCACAGCAAAGCACAAACACACACCGGTGCAAGCAAATCCCTCAGTTAATAACGGTAGAATTTATTCCTGCACAAGCAACCATCGTCTCAGGCTCTCAGCGTGCAGCAAGCAAGATGAAGCTCGTCAGTCCATCCATGCCACCACCATGGATGCGAGCCACGAAATAGATAGAAAAATTATAGAGCTAGAACTCGTCGACGGTGATGCCACCCCTGACGACCTCGTAGGCGTCCCTGTTTCGCGACTTCTTGATCCCCGCGGTGAAGTGCACCTTGGCGGCGTCAGCCTTGACGGCGGTGACCCTGGCCCAGACGAGCACCCTGACCCTGACCGCGGTGAAAAGGGGAATGCTAAACTTGCCACCGATTTCTCTGTTTAAAAAGATCATTACTCCGATCATTATTTTCACAAATATCAAATTATCGTATTACCCTTGATTAGAAAAAATAAATACAGAAACAGAATTACCACCCCTTTATTTGGAGTCCTAATTATCTGAGTTTTGAAGGAAATGAGAAGAAATTTGGCGCATATGGAAGAAAATTTGGCGTATATGTCCCACTGGTCATACACATCAGAATTTTCTCTTATTTCTCTCTAGAATTTTCTCTCATTTCCTCCAGCCTTTATAGCCGTCGGATCGGCCGACGTGAGCCGTCGAATATTTCCTCAAGTATTGTAAAAAATCTCTAATTATGATATAGGTATATAAGTGAGAGTTCTAGTTACCAATTTTTTACAGAGGAAAATATAAAGAATAGTCTTCTTTTGAGAAAATTGCTATTATATGACCTGAATCGTGTGGTTCCGTTATTCTATGACTTCTAACGTTGGCTTCGCTAAAATATGACTCCAATCGTGTGGACTTCGTAATATATATGATTTTATTTCTTTTAATTAATTTTAAAAACCTAAATACATGTATTTTCTCCCAATGACCGTATTGTCCTTCTCCTCTTTTCACGTAAGCATCGATTCATCTAGGCCCGACGTACTGTTTTTCTTCGACACGAGACCGCGGCTTCTTCTCGTGCCGCCGCCGCCGCCAGCCGTCCTCCACCCGTCGGCAGGCGTCCTTCGCCCTCCGCCAGCCGTCCTCCGCCCGTCGGCCTTCTTCATTCCCTCCCTCCCCTCGCCGCCTTCTCTCCATGGACAGAGATCCTCCGCCCGAAGCCGTCCATGGAGGGCCGTCGGCCATGAACGTCGAAGGGCCCGAGACCCTAACCGAGGCTGCGCCTAGTGTCCCGGCCTCGGTTGCTGGAGGGCCTGCCACGGCTCCGGGAGGGCCGGCCGCGACGGCTGGTGGACTGGCAGGGCAGGACGTGACCAGTGCCCTAGCCATAGTCAAGTCATTGGTGGCCACTGTTCCTCGTGCGACAATAGAATATATCCTCCCCGTGGTCGAAGTGCAAAGGTAATACGCAGTACTGTTCTCTATCCCTCCTCCCGCGCGAATTCTCTGGTGTGGGGAGTCGTTCTCTGTCTTTCTATCGCTGTTGTTGTTTCACGTAGTAGCAAACTCCAATCCAGCTAGTTCTGCTAGCCACCGTGCTGCATGCACATGCACGGCTCCAGCAGTAGCAGACTAGCATCTAGCAATGCTGTTCTTTTAATAGAGTACTAGGCTACGTACTACTCCAGCATTACAAATTGAAGAGATCAACAGCTCGCTCTAGAAATTGTAGTGAGCAGACTTGATAAAGTTTATCTATATTGTGCTGAAATATATAGTTTTGTGCTAAAATACCTGATTTTTTTTTACATAGTATATAGACCTTATGGCTGCTACCTTCTTTTACTATTTTTTATACTGACCATATATAGCCATACTATCATTGAGAAAATAACCATACTAGGTTTCGATTTTATACAGGTCCCAATCAGATGATGTGCAATCGTGGAAACTCATGATGATGAAGGTCGAATTGAAATAATGAGTGAGAGTCAGATGTGTGAGCATTTAGGCTTGACAAATGAGGGCACATCAAATATACCTAGACATGGCTTTGATCGCCGAATGGATGAACAAGAGAATGGTAATGAGTCTGGGCAAGATATTGATGGTGCTGCCATTCCTACTAACGATGTCGTACCAGGTGAGATGGTCATTACATATGATAAGAACAACCCATCCATGGAGGTTGGGACAATGTACCCTGCAATGGAGGAGTTCAAGCTGGCAGTTCGGCAATTTTCCATCAACAAGGAGTTCAATTTAGGAGTGGAGAAGTCAGGTAAGAAGATATATATGGCTTATTGCAAGTCGGGTGAGGATGATAATCCTTGCCCTTGGAAGATAAATGGTAGGAAACTAGATGGAAACGCAACTATGGAGGTGAATAATGTTTTTATTATTTCATTCATTTATTCATTCATCTTGTTATGTAAATTAATATCAATTTTTTTTGTAGGTAACCGTTCTAGTTGACAAACATGAATGTGTGTCTAGTATGAGGATGAGAACTACAACTCCAAGTTGCAAGTGGGTAGCTAGCAAAGCTATCCCCATCCTTAGAGTTGAATCAACTATTCGTGCCAAGGATCTAAAAAAGAGGTTGGACACAGATCACAAGTGTGACATTGCATATGACACTATATGGCGGGGTAAAGAAAGAGCTCTTGATGTGGTTTATGGAAAATGGTCAGATAGCTTTGAGCTGTTGTTTAGGTGGAAAGCTGAGGTGATGAAGCGGAGCCCTGGAAGTGTCGTTGAGATTGATGTGCTAGAGGTGGATGGTGAGGTATATTTCTACCGTTTTTTCTATGCTCTTAAACCATGCATTGATGGTTTCTTGGAAGGTTGTAGGCCTCATTTGAGCGTAGATGCAACGACACTTAATGGAAGGTGGAATGGTCACTTAGCTGCAGCTGTTGGAGTTGATGGTCACAATTGGATGTATCCAGTTGCTTATGGCTTCATAGCTTCTGAAACAACAGACAACTGGACTTG
Source organism: Microstegium vimineum (assembly GCA_022036555.1). Lineage (NCBI taxonomy): Eukaryota > Viridiplantae > Streptophyta > Magnoliopsida > Poales > Poaceae > Microstegium > Microstegium vimineum. The sequence continues at coordinate 20,450,750 of CM039139.1, forward strand.
GTTCATGGAACAATTAAAGAAAGCTATAGGTGATCCTCCACTCCTTGCTATTTGTTCTGATGCTTGCAAGGGCTTAGAGAATGCAGTGCATAATGTATTCCCAAATGCAGAACAAAGGGAATGCTTTTTCCATCTTATGAAAAAATTTCAGAAGAGATTTAAAGGATTTGGCCAGATATATCCTACTGCACGGACTTACAGAGAGGAGATATTCTATGATAATTTAACAAAAATGGTAACTGAATCTTCAAAACCAGTGCAATGGTTACGTGACAATCATAAGTTTCTTTGGTATAGGTGTGGTTTCAATCCAGAAATTAAGTGTGACTACATAACTAATAATATTGCTGAGTCATTTAATAACTAGATTAGAGACCATAAGGACTTATCTGTTGCTGACCTTGCTGATAAGATTAGAGAAATGATCATGGTACTTTGGAACAAGAGAAGAATCATTGCATACAGGCTACCTGAAGACAGGATACTTCCAGCTGTTATGGTTCAGATAAGAGCAAATACTAGAGGTTTGGGTCACTTGAAAATTGTACGATGTTCTAATTGGTCTGCAGAGGTGTGGGACCATAGCAGTGTTTCTGTGAGGCATATTATCAAGTTACATCAGAGGACATGTACTTGTCTTGAATGGTAACACACTGGTAAGCCATGTCAGCATGTGTTGGCATATGTGACCCGCGAAAGGGGAATTGATATAGAACAATTTGTGCATGACTACTACTCGGTGAATAAATATAGGGCTGCTTATGGAAGAGAGATTGAGCCAATGACAGATAAAACACAATGGCCACAAGTGGACCTACCATTTTTAGTTGGTGCACCTCTTGCAAAATTATCTGCTGGAAGAATGAGGAAACTAAGAATGAAGGGATGGATGGAAGGTGGACACATCAAGAAAAAAGGTTCCAAAGAATTTACAAACGAGGGTGAAGGTGCAGCAGGATGTGACAATGATATTGCTCCAACAAATGGAAAGGGTCAGAAGATGATCAAAGGACCAATGACATGCAAAAAATGTGGAGAAAAAGGTCACAGGCAAGCGTAGGCTACTTAGGAAGAATGTTACAAAAGCACCTCCAGAACCTAACACTCCACGGAGGCTGACTAGAGAAGAAATCCTACGGGATAGTCCAGGAAAAGTCACGAGAAGGTAAGATTATTAACACATTTACTGTACACTATTTTTTTCTATATATCTAATTGTGGGTCGTATTTATGTGCAACAAGCTAGCGATGTTACTAGAATAGGGCACGTCTTCACAAACTGAGATCACTAGCCCTGTGAGGATGCCTATCCCGGTGCCAACAAAAAAGATGACTCCAATGAGGAAGCTAAATATTAGATGATGAATTATTTTAGTTGTTTAGAGATATATATAAACTCATGATTTATTTCGTACGACTTTGATCTCGTTTGGAACTATGTTATGATCTTTAAAGATGAACTTGTTTATGCTACAGACATGATTTTATAAGATAGACTGATTTGTGCTAAATTCTTGCTGTTATATATTACCTGTAAAGCGAGTCCTTGCATATGACACTTTGCTGTTGTCATTTTGTTGTTATCTGTACATGACGGCCAGCGAACCCTTGCCAGCTATGGCCAAGCTCCAGCTAGCCATGGCTACTGCCAGCAAGCTACGGCCAGCCAGCCAAGGCAGCTGTCAGCCATGGCCACGGCCAGCAGTCAAGGCATGGCAAACGGCATGGCCACGGCCCGCCGTCAACAGCCAGCAGCCAAGGCCACGGCCAGCCGTCAACAGCCAGCAGCCAAGGCCACGGAAAGGCAAGCCAAAGCCACAGGGCACGCCCACGAACAGCCAGGTAGTAGCGTTTTTTTTAACCAAGGCAACAGTCACGGTGAAATTATGAAGGGCACAATAGTCACTTCAGAAATGCATACATGTATTTAGTTGAGAAAAGAGATTAAAAGAATGAAAATCATATGTATTACGAAGCCACAACGTTTCAAGTCATATTTTAACGAAACCATTGTTAGGAGTCATATAATAGCGAAACTACACGATTCGGGTCATATAATAGCAATTTTCTCTCTTCTTTTATATCTCCTGACATATATTCTTCTATTTTCGTAAACTACTGTGTTGATCATGATACACGGAGATGAAAAGGCGCTTACTGCCACCGCCACCGCCATATCCAAGCCTGCCGATCAGCAGCCGTCGGACATGCAGGTGGACTCCTCCGCCATCGAGGAGAAGCCGGCCATCAGATTCTCCATCAACGGTGAGCTTAACCTCCCTCTCTCCGAATCCTCCGGCGAGCTGCCCCCTCCGTTCTTTCTCCTGACGGGTCTCACATCTCCTGCAGTGCTTGAGCTCATGAGGGAGGCACAGATGCAGCATGGCCTCCGCCAGAGCGACTACACGCGGTACCGGTGCGTTGTGCCACGCGCTCTCCACTCGATCCTGCTTGCTCGACCCCTCCCCCAATATCTGCACGCCTAGTTCGATTATTGGTCCCTTTTCTGTGTTCCTGTCTGCTGTGACCTCAAATTTCATTGGGTATATGATGTGTTTCCTTTTCGAATTGCTCTACACCGCGATAGAATTCTACGCCTTTGTACCTGTACCCTGCAGGAAATTCGAAATTTGTTTCAAAACCTTCGGTCTGTTTATGCTTTGTTTCGTTTACTATCATGCATTTTGTTATCAGTGACAGTTAGAATGGGGGGATCCTTTGTCATTGCTGTGTCTGCCTCTTTGCCTGAATGGAATGATCTTGCATTGCCCGCAGGAGATACTGTTCTGCACGACTCAGAAGGCTGTACAAGTCTCTCAAGTTTTTGCATGGCCGAGGTAAATATACCAGAAGGAATATAACTGAGTCAACAGTCACAGATGTGAGGTGTGGTCCCTTCTGCTGATAGTATGCTATATAGCATCTTGCTTGTCTTCATAATTCTCTCTGCAGTGTTATAAAACCTTGTGTGATGTTTTGAACAAGGGCTATTACAATTTGTTTGTTTAAACCTGGAGATGACTTCAGGAGGCAATTTAATATGTGAGAGCAGGTTTCTCCATGTAGTATTCTACATGGCCGAGCGACCATGGAGTCATGCCATGGAGAAGAAAACTGCTGGTACAAACGCACAACAGCGTATCTACATGTTGGGTCGATTTAGGAAAGCAGTTAAATGGGCATCGCTTTTTTCGCAATTATGTTCTTTAAAAGGAGATTCCAGGACATCTCTAGAAGCTGAGGTGTGTTTCCTACTATATTTTGGTTCACTCTCTCTCTCTCAACTGTATTTTTTAATAGTATTTGAACTATTTTGTAGACAAATCTAAAAAAAGTCACCAAAATACATTTGTTTTCTCAGGCATATGATTCATATATGAAAGGTTCTTTGTTTTTTGAGCAAGACAAGAATATAGATGCTGCAATGATAAATTTCAAGAATACGAGGTTTGTGGAATTCAGCTTGTTTTGTCAGAATATATGATCATTACAGCCGGACATTATTTATTGTGTGGATATTTTTGTTATTGTTCCTTTTTGAATGAGTAATTAGGGTGAGTTTTTTTTTTTATTATTTTGAGTAATTTATTATCTGTTCCTCTATAGGGCTATATATGAGGAACTTGGGAAGTATGGCAGTATAGAAAATCAACTTTTATGCCATCAGCGCATCGATGAAGTGGAGCCTATGATTGATTTCTGTTCACACAAACTAGGTGGATCATATTTACAAGCACATGAACTCGTGGATACTGCTAATGATCTTCTCAAGGCGAAGATGGAGGTATTTATTTTTTTGCTGCTTATCTGACTTGTAAGAGTTAGTTAAGGGCTAGCACATATTGCAATGGACCATAAAGCTAAATGTTAGGTTGATATGGGTTTTATCTCGAGTCATTTTTTTGGGAATCAATTTCCTTCTGGTTATTTTAGTGGTCCTGCATAGGAGCTCTACGAGGTTGGTTATTTTAGAGATCTGTTTTTTATACTTGCAGTTTTGAGGATTGCACCCATTTCAGGAGTAAGCATGCCAGATTTATAAGCCAATAACTGTTTTACTATGTATTTAGACTTTGCGTATATTAAGATGCATAGCAAAAGCTATGAACCTAGAAAAGCCAAAACGACTTACAATTTGGAACTGAGGGAGTACATTTTTGAACTTTTGAGTTTTATCAGGTTGAAACAATATGCCTTCTTTTAATATACACAATTTTAGTATGTAAGATTAGATGTGCTAATTGTTTTTGCTGTTGGAAGTTAAAAGAGAAAATTGCAAATTCTATGCAAGGCAGAGCTAGAGAGTTTTTTCAGATCTCTCTATTTTCTCCGAAATATACTACCTAACATTTATGTTTATATAGTGCAGTTGGCAAATAATAGAAGCTAAATGTTATAGATAGTACTGCATTCGTCCTGCCATCTTATTTCATGATTGCGCCCCACCATTGCTATGACTTTATTTTCTGGAACTTTGGACTATTTTTTAATATATAGTTTCATAAAATTTACTCCAACTTGTTTACTTGTTTTTTTTTTGGCTGTTTAGATGCCCTTTCCTTCCTATATTCTTAAAAGTATTTTGAAAAAAATTCAGGCTGTATTATGAGACAAGATCACAGCAGGCAGCTTCCATGACCGAGTTTAACTGGCTTGGTCTCACATTTCCTATTACAAATGCAAAGACCCGTGTCTCCATTTTGAAAGGTATATATTTACTTCTAATTTCTGGAGTAGTGGAGTTATATTGTGCAGGATTACCATATAATACTGCCCTTTCATTTCGAAATGAGATCGTATAAAATTCAGGTTCTGTTAAAATGACTGATTATAGATTTATTTGAGCAATTTTCTTGCTGCAATCTTTTTAGTTTTATATTTGTGGACCGCTCTTTAATTGAGTTATATGATCAGCTCAGCAGCTTGAGAGAGACTTGAGTAGTGCAGCCACAGAATCAGTTGCTGCTGACAAAAAGCTTGCCACATTTGATAAAATATTTTCTGCATACCATGATGCTCGGAGCTGCATCCGCAATGACCTGGTATGCAGTTTGTTGCTTTTACTTGTTATAAATTTAGTGCAGACTAACACACTACATAAAGAGATGTGTTGTACAGTGGTTACGGTTTGTATTCTAACATCTTTTTTTCTGAATGTAGGCTTCTTCTGGCAATGCTGAGGATATAAGAGATGACCTGAATGGTCTTGACAAGGCTGTTAGTGCTGTTCTAGGATTGAGTACTATAGAGCGTAACCAGTTACTTGTTAGCATTGCTAAAAGTAAATTCACAAAGCATCGAGATGATAAAAATGAGCGAATCACAAAGCCAGAAGAACTTGTTCGGCTATATGATCTGCTTATTCAGGTATGTCTGTTTTCTGGCACATCCTCTTTTTAGACGTTTTATTATCATGTCTTTACTAGACTTTGTACTTTTGCTGATGTGAGACTGTTTTTTGCAGAATGGAACGGACTTGACAGATTTAGTTAGCTCTGGAAGAAACAAAAATGACGAAGAGAACTCTTTTATTCATGAGTATGAGTTGAAAGGCTTGGCTTTCCGAGCTGAGAGGTTTGTTACGCTGTATCCAAGTTTAGCGTACACTTTAAGGACCAGATTTCTTTACATCATTGTATCTCTTTTCACAATAAATCTCTGTGTAACTATTTTATGATCTTCACCCTTTTAGATTTTGGTTTGTATGCCTGCCTTGCTATCTGCATCAATTTTGGATATACCAAACAACAAATTAAAAGATAGGTTAAGTAAAAGTTTTGCATGCGAGTATGCCACTTGCATAGTTAGTAAATCACTTCAACTGTTTAAATCTTTCAGGTGCTTAGCAAGGTTTAAATCTGTTTAAATCTAATGCCTGGTGGATTATCCTTACATGTTCCACTTTGAAATATTGTGCAGATGTTTCTTTTTGGCAAAGTCATATAGTTCAGCAGGCAAAAGAGCTGAAGCATATGCATTATTCTGCCATGCCCATACACTCGCTGATTCTGCACTGCAACAGCTTGCAAACAGTCATGACAAGGTTTGCCACTGAAACAACCAACTCTGAACCTACCTTGCAATCTTTTTACTGGCATATCACTTCCAATCCTGAGGACTATTAACGTGAAACCTTGTTACTAGATACAGGGAGTTTTATGTGTTGACCGGCAATCTATAGTTTATGTATGTTGAAGCAAACCGAATGGCAAGTTAATTGACTTTGTTGGCAGGTTAATCTTAGAACATAGTTGCACTCAAGGAAAAAACATATTTAATAACATAGTTCTTGTGCTTCACTAAGTTGAAGCAAGTTGAATCCCAAGATAATTAGGCTTTGTGGGGCTTTTCCCATTATCTTCATTTTTCTAATTATTATTTAAGAAAACTCGCTTAACTTATGCATGCTCATTTTCCACAGGCTTTAATACAAGATCTGAAGTCCCTATCTGACAACTGTAGATCAAATAGCTGCATAGAACATGCAACAGGCATTATGGAGGAGGAAATTGTTCGTTTAAAACTTTCTAAACGAGTCTCAACTATGTCACTCGCTGATGATAAAACAAAGGTATGTTTCCATTATGAAATATGCCCGTGTAAGCACGGAATAAGACTGCATTGGTAGGACACCCTTACGATCTAGGTTTTCACCCACTTCTAATTTTTATGGCCTGTTTGGTACAGCTCCGCTTCATTAGTGAAGCTGTTTTTTTAGAAAATAGCTTCATGAGCAACTCTCTAGGTGAAGCTGAGCTATTTTGGAAAAAGTATTTGGCAAAACAGCTTCACCAACAACTTTATGCATGAATATGACAGAGAAAGGGGGGAGAGAGCTATGATAAGCCACTATTTTCAGCTTCATCCCACTTCATATCTTTGTGTGAGGGGAAGCAAATCAGTTTCATGGATTAAGTTGTTTTGAAAATAAGTGTTTGGCAAAAAAAACAACTTGTGAGCTGTACCAAACATGCCCTTAGATTGGTTGTGCTATGATGGCCAATTCTGGAGGTTGACACCACCATTTTGAAGGGTGCCTCTAGGGTTTCAGTTGGTGCCGCCATTTGAACTTCACATATTATAATCTGGTGCCTATTGAGAATTTATTACAGCTCATGTGTATAATTTTGCATTTCTCAAGTAGTTGCTGCAGAAGTATCGATTCACACAATTGCATTTGAGCAAAGCATAGAAACTACAAACTTGAGTATGCTTGTATATTACTCCTCAGTCCAATAAAGAATGCAATTCTAGCACAATATCAAGTTAAAGTATCTGAGTTTGACTAACTATACATAAAAAATATTAACATTTGTGATACGAAATAAGTATCATTAAATTTGTCATGAGATTTTTTTTCATAATATAGCTACTTGGTATCATAAATGTTAATTTGACCTATATATTTGGTCAAACTTTAGATACTTTTTGGGATAGATAAAGGTAGTATTAATATTATGAATTTATGACCTGATATGTTTGGCTGCCAGTAACAGTTTTTTCAGCCCATCTTCAATGTTGTAAGTGGTTAAGTCGACTAGTTCCCACCTTGTGATTTTTGTCTTCAACATGCCAAGTTGACAGCTATATTTATATTTTTAATTGCATATACTTATGATACATTTGTATTTTGCAGGAGAAGTATCTTGTTGATATGCTAGAGAGCTATGAATCAGCGATTGGTGAGCCAAACACCAAAGCTCCATGTCGCATTGCTCAATTCCCACCTCCCTTCCAAGCAGTTCCATGCAATCCTTTCCTGATGGTTGATATGGCTTACAACGCAGTTGAGTTCCCAAACCTTGAGAACCGTATGAAAAAAGAAATGAAAAAAGAAAAGAAGGGTCTTGTGAGCAGGTTCTGGGGTTGAAAGATGGCATTTGCCTTGGGGTTTTGACTTTTTGTACATTATTATCCGATCGTTTGATTTCCTTGGTGCATGAACGAGTGTAAAATTAGAATGTCCTGACAATACCTCTCCGATGGGTGAAAGATTTTCTTCAGCATCCTGCCCAAGAAATTATGAGATTGTTTATGAGAGGGACCATTTAACCATTGCAATGTACATCTCGCCCAGTGACTGATGAGCATAGCCTTTGGTGTTATTAAAATTTGAGCAATGACTGAGATAGCTTGGATTGTCTAATGTTAAGTTGCTTCATTTCCATATCCCAGAGTAGGCAGGGAACAATAGCGAAAATGTTTTCAATATTAGATTATCTTGCTACTCGATTAGTTGCAAAATTTCTATTTTTATAGCTGTATGAAATTTGCTGGAATGATTAAAGTTTTGGTTAATTGGGTTGGTGTGCGTTCCTGAAAAAAAAAAAGGCTTACACCCGAGGACAAACTCTCAATCTTTACGGCGTTTTTTTTTGTATGGACGACCCGTTCTTATTGGGCTTTATGCAGTGGGCCAGTTTGAAATACGCCAAAAAATTTCGGTTCCGAAGCTGTGTCAAACAGAATCTTAGCAGTTTACTCTGCTTATCTTGAGTTGTGAGTCTGTGACCATGATTTGCAGAAAGGATATGTCATGTTGTGCAGTTTGCGCAGCTTTGCCGCACGTTCCATGCGATTTGACAAATCCGACCACGTTCATTTCCCAAGTTTTGGTACACCATTAGTTACTTCAGATGCAGATCAGGTCACTGTTGGCTACTACTACTCAACTCAGTGGACTTCTTCTGCACATCGTGCCCATCTTCCTTGCCCTCGCCGTGGTCGGCACCGCCGAAGAGCCCCTCCGTGTCCTCCAGGCTCCTACCCCTCGTCTCCGGCAGGAAGAAGAACATGAAGAGCCAGCCGGCAGCAGCGATGCCGGCATACAGGTAGAAGCTCCCGGCCAAGGTGATGGCCTTGTAGAGCGAGATGAAAGACATGGTGATGGCGCCACTCATGATCCGGTTCATCGCGGTGCCGAGCGCGCAGCCCTGCGCGCGGAGCCGCAGCGGGAAGATCTCGGAGCTGTACACCCACGCGATGGGGCCCATGCCGATGGAGAAGGACGCCACGAACGTGAGCACCGCCGCGATGCTGACGCCCGCCAGCGGCGTCGCCGCCTGGCCGTCGGCGGGGAGCCGGTCGATGGCGTGCAGCGCCGAGGCCAGCGTCACCAGCGACACCACCATCCCGCCCGCGCTCGTGAGCAGCAGCGGCCTCCGCCCCACGCGGTCGAGGAAGAACGTGGCCACCAGGATGAACAGCGTCTTGGACGCGCCCACCGCCATGGTGGCGCCCAGGGAGTTGTTGACCGACGTGAGCCCGGCCTTGTCGAACACCTGCGGGCTGTACAGCACCACGGAGTCGATGCCGGAGGCCTGCTGGAAGAACTGGAGGCCGAGGCAGGCGATGAGTATGCGGCGCACGGGCGGCGTCGGGCGGATGAGGAGGTCCCTCCACACCCCTTCGCCATGGCTCCTGCGGCTACGGGCGACGACCACCACGTCGTCGTTGTCTCCGACGCCGTCGTCCGGGATGCCGATAGCCCTCTTGATGTCGGCGAGCCGCTCGTCGGCCTCGGCGGGGGAGTCGGAGGTCTTGGCCAGCACGCGGCGCGCGTCGGCGATGCGGCCCTGCATGACGAGCCAGCGCGGGGACTCCGGCATGGCGAGGACACCCAGGGCGAGGAAGAGCGGCGGGACGGCGCCGACGAGGAACATGACGCGCCAGCTGCGGTGCACGGGGAGGCCGTGGAAGGCGTAGTTGGAGACGTACCCCAGGAGCACCCCCGTGTTGATGAACACCTCCGGGAAGGACGTGAGCAGGCCGCGCGCCGACGTGGGCGCCACCTCCGCCGTGTACACGGGCGCGATCATCAGCGCGTACCCGACGCCCACGCCCGCCACGAACCGGCCCAGCATCAGGATCGCGTAGCTCGGCGCGAGGCCCATGATGAGCGCGCCCGCGAAGAAGATGCCCGCCGCTAGCACCATGGTGTACCGCCGCCCGATCCAGTCCGACGTCCGGCCCGCCGCCAGCGAGCCCACCAGCGAGTAGATGTTGATGATGCCGGCGAGGATCTCGATCTGTGTGTCCGTGATCTTCAGGTCCTGCTTCATGAATATCTGCGCTCCGCTCATCACCGACACATCTGCGCACGGTACATATACATACACACAGAAAAAAGGAGGATCAGTGCACGTACGTACGTGGTGCATGGAATTGTATGCGTCATGCGTGCGCGTACCGTAGCCGAGGAGGATGGAGTTCATGGAAGCGAGGACGGCGCAGGCGAGGGCGTACTTGTTAAGGGGCGGGCGCTTTGTCGGCGCCTCGGCAGCAGGGATGCCGCCGTCGTCGGAGGCGTCGTGCTGCTTGGACATGGCGAATTGAAACGGAGGAGAGACGCGCGCACGGATGTGGCTCTCGATCGGCACCACTTTCAGACTTGCTGCTGTGTCCACTGTCTCTTCTCACACACTTATGCGGCCGGTCTTCGTTTGAAAGAATGCTACGCTCCCTGTCTATCTATATATTGTCATCCATGAGTAGAAAACAATAACAACAACAACAACAAAAAGCTGTGACGATCATCAAACACTTCAGGTCAACAGTGTGGCACTGAGTCACTGACTTGTGGTCTAGGATTCTTCTTCTTGCCGTATCGAGTAGGATAGATTTATTTGTGTACTCAATGTTATTGCTATGATCTTTAAATAAAGTGGCTACTAACCATTTAAATATGGTGTCAATGTTGGATTGTCTTATGGATGCGAAACATAATTTTGTCCATGTTGGATTCTTGGTAATGGTAATTTTGTCCATGTTGGATTCTTGGTAAGGGAAGACATTCCCCCAATGAGATTTGGGAAGATAAGTGATCGAGGAACTCACATTTGAAGAAATGGTGTTCTTATTTAAACAATATTGTAGGGCACGTTTGGATCCTTCAAATTAAATTAATTCTGATACTCATAATTTAGGTATACATTAATTAAGCTAATATGATTCTATATGAAATATATTTTTAAAATATTATTAGCCTTACAAGAAAGATACTTATATGTTGCATTTCTACTTTTAAAAAAAACTTGTTGAAAAACATGCTATAAGTTAGAGAGTAGAAATGAACTGTAGAACCAAATTCTATCTTTCACCTTATGAATTTGAGATAAGCTCATTTGTGAACTTGAAAAAGCTGTGAATACCATATTTCAAACTAAAAAGGCATAATCTATTGAGTAGATTCTAATTCCTCTAAAATGAAAGCACTCAGACGATCCCTTAGGGTCCGTTTGGACCTTGGAATTGAATTTATTTTAATAATCATAATTCATAATTTAGACATATATTAATTAAACTAATATGGTTGTATATGAATTGTATTTGTATATTGGCTATACGAGAAAAATAGTTATGTGTTGTATTTCTACCGTAGGGGAGTGAGTTGAAGAGTTTGTTATAAGTTACAAAGTAGAATCATAACATGGTGAACCGTTAACGACTGGGAGACTCAAGATGGTCCACCTCAAATACAAGAAATACTCACTGCCTGGGAAATCTGGAAGGAGCGGAACAACATAATCTTCAACAAGCGGGAAAGGTCTCCGTTTCAGATGTTTAGCTCCATACAAGAAGAGGTCAGGATGTGGATCAGAGCGGGGAACAAAAGCCTTGAGGCGCTTCAGCCGCGCCAAGGCCAGGGTGACATAAGTTATATTGTAATATAAGCTAGGCTTGATGATAGGGGTGGCAGGGCTTCCATGGAAACCTTGCGGATTAGGAGGCGCCTCTGGCGCCATGATCTCTGTAATTATTCTTACTCTCCTCCTCCTTATCAATGAAAGCCAGTAATGGATCTTTCAAAAAAAAAATCTATCTTTCAACCTATGAATTTGAGGTAGGCTTATATTTGAACTTTGGAAAGTGGTGGAATGTCAAAATCCAAGCGAAATGATATAATTAATTAAGTAAATTTTAATTCCACCAAAGGAAAGGATCCAAACAGCCCCTAAGTGAAATTCTATGAGAAAACTCGTCATTGAGAAAACAATAACTTTATTTAAACAATATCGCTAGACAAATGGAGGATATTGACATATTGTACCCAATGCCTTTAGTATATCACCCAAATAAAAAAAGTGTGTGTAAGTATATGTTCTCAAATAATTTTTGTAGATAAATTTGGATTTGCATGTACTTTTTCATATGGGAAAGATACTTTCGAGATCGAGGTCCATGTGAAAAAGCAAAGCCGCAAAAGGCATGATGTCTACTTTGGCCCCTAGATTTATATTGTTGTTGTTGTGGTTGTTTCATGCTCTGTAAAATGTTCGATCCCTGGTGATGCCACCTGCCACGTGCACCTACTGTCGATGGCTCTGCATCGTCATGCACTAGGCTGAGATCATGTCCATGAATCCTGGAACTACATATGGTCCGTCCGTTGTCGCGGTGTCACCACTTGTAAATTGCCACCTGGAGCGAGCGAGAATCAAAACGGCTGTCACAGGCACCGAGAATTTCTTCACAAACTCTAGACGGCTTGTTCGCTTGGCCGGTTTTTGGCTGATAAGTCACGGCTGATGCTGTTTTGATTGTTTTTCTATGAGACAAAAACATTGTTTCGATGACTGATAAGCCGGACGAACAGGGCGTAAGCATGTATGGTGAACAAAGCACAGCAAAGACGAGTCCAAAGACTCGGTGCCCGTCTTTCTTCACCAAACAAAACCATTCTGTGTCACTAGTACTAGCAGCCACATGATTATGAGGCAGACCGGACTGTCGAGACGGGTTTGACTGAAGGACTGAGCTAGCTCGTGGAGGAGACTAGGAACAGTGACCTGCGTATATGGGCATGGGCTATAAATACGAGTACCCGGCCTTGATCGCATTGGTGTGCTGGCAGCTGTGGAAGGTAAGGAATGCAGAGGTTTTCAGAGAAGGAAGACACAACATATATAACACAAGTGTTTGCAGCTTGCAAAGCAACGGCAGAACAATAGCGATATAGATTTCCACGCACGAAAAGGCCAATTGTTGATCACTGGTGTCAGGTCTTCGAATCAGCACTGCATGGATGATTAGTGTTCTTTTCATAACCACATCTAAAATCACATTTGTGTGATGATATGTAAGCAAGCGACATATATAATTATGTGACCCGGTGTTTCGTCATCTTCGTTGCAGACCTCACAAGTACAGTCATGCAGCACGTTTTTCCGTTGTAGCAAAGAGCGGCATTGTATCCTACTCCTACCCTGCAGAAGCAGCCACATGAACATCTGCACACTTGTTTTGATGTTGGCTTGGCTATCCCTCTCTGCTCCTGGCGTGTAAAGCCGAAAGCTGATTGGGAGACGGCCGGAGCAGGACAGGCACCGCGCGTACTGCCAGAGGGCCAGAGCTAGTAGTGCACGCACCCGTGTTAAAGGACACGAGAACGACACGAGTCCAGGCAGCCTGCAGCCACCAGTTCAAAGTCTACGGAGAGACGGACGTCTCTGGCGAGAGGGTCTCGTCACCCCTCCAGGGCTCCAGGCTGCAGTGCAGCTACACTGACCGGAGACGGCCCTGCACGAAGCTCCCGTCCCATTGGGACAGAGTGCACACGGATGGCAGCCTCAGATTTGCAGTATGGGACATTGGGACGTGTAGCGCCTTGTGTCCTTATGTTACGTCTCAGGTTTTCACCTGGTGGATGGGGTCATCGGCGAAAGAGAGTTGCATTTTCAGTGTCCAATTTGCATGATCGGAGGATATATACATATAGTGGTCGCCATTGTTATGTCAGCACGAGAGAGTCACCATCGACGGGTCCATGTGCTGGCACTCGCATGGAAAAATGATGGGTGTAGCGTTGGCTCGCAGCATCAGCTGATAGACTCAGTCACTTCCCCTTCTCGTGTAACGAACTCTACAATTTGTGAAGTCATTTCTAGTAGTAGGACCAAAAGAAAAGGAAAAGTAGAAAAGGCAGGATGCACGAATGACATCTGCCTCAATTTCTAGACCTTCGGGCCTCTGGGCTCTGGCCCATCCCATATATGCCAGGAAGTGTGGCCTCCGACTTGTGGTAGGCCTGTTTCGACGAGCTACACGTCTGCTTTGGTGTATTTATAGGCTTCATTTTTTTTACGGGGAAGGTTTTCAGTCGACCTGAAAGGTGTCTTTCGACTTTGCAGTTATTGATTTTCTGAGAATGTTCATGTTGCATCCTGATGGAGCTGCTTTACTTCTCAAGAGTCAAGACCATCGAAACTGGAAATGGTAGGATTTTGAATAGCACTCTTTTTGCTAATCCCAGCCTTTCACATCTGAATTATCTGCACATATTCTGCACTATGTATCTTAATCACTAGAATTGGCTCTAACTGAAAATCAAACATTATCTAATTTGCTTACAGTTCTTAAAGCTGTGACAAACTTGTTTGACAACTCATGCTTGCACCAGTCTCTGAGGATCCAACTGCGCTGAGGTCAGTTCTCAAGTTAAATAATTCATTTTCTCTTGAGTTCTTCATCTGTTGTGCATAAAAATATTAGCCTGTTTTCTAGTCTTGCTTTTCTGGACTGACACTTTTATTTCCTAATTTCAGATCATTGATTTCTTGTCTAACTGCAAGTCTTCTTTTAACAAGAAAATGCACACATGGCATATGCCACACTTCTACTGAAGTGAGTCTCAAGTTGAATTTTACCTATTTATGCATTGAATCTTGCTTCCACAGCGTTAGAAAATGAAAAGATCGTTAGAGATTGCCGAAGTTCCTTACATTTGCTGTGCAGCTATGCTGTGCTTTCATATCAATCAAAGGATGAACAAAGTCAGGCGCAAATTCTTTCTGACACCTTTCAAAGGATGAACAAAGTCAGGCGCAAATTCTTTCTGCCACCCTTGAAGTGAGTTTTCCAGCCTACTGTATCCAGCCATTACAATTTTAAGAGAAATCCCATCTTCTCTTACATTTCTTGAACTTACAGATCGCTGAAGATGACACTCAAGATTTTGACTCAAAATACCGGGCACTTGTTGCAATCGGTTCTCTTGCTGGCACGACGAGGATCACAGAGCTAACCCCTTGTTAAGGAGAGTGGCATCTGAAATCCTAAGGCAATGCAACGGTACATCATTTGCTTGCTAGGAGGTAATATCTTAAACAAATATGATCCATTGGATTTTTTTAGATTTTTAAATTAATTGACCCAGCGAGGATAGAGGCCGCCGTGAGATGAAATCTCTGGTTCTGAAGCTGTTTAAGGAGAACAGTCTGCGCCAATGGTTCTTCAGCAGACTCCTGCATCATGACCTCTGCCTGGATTCCTTGCTGGCATTGTCTCGCCAAGCTTCCTATCCAGAAGAGCTCACGGATGAAGAATCTTCAGCAGAAAAGAACTGAAGATTGCACTGAAGTGGGAACTAGGAAGCAACATAAATTCATGAAGATTGCACTGAATATGGAAATAAATTCACGAAGATTGCACTGAAGTGGGAAGCAGCATGAAGGGCAAACAAAGAGTTCAGTGTCCACCGAATCTTTTTGCATATAACACATGAGCTTGTTTGCCACAAAGGACGCATTAGTCCCATGGGCATTTCTCTAAATCCTGATATAACAATTTGAAAGCTTGGGTCTACATGTTAATTAATTATAAAAAATGAACGATTCAGTAGGTGTTTGAAAACATGACAGAACAAAGGGATACGAAAACATAACATAGAAAAGAGATAGTACCAATGTACCATTATGTCTGGGAGGGCGCATTGTGAAGCCGAGATGTAGAGGGCTGAGATGCGGCATGGCGGCGCCAGCGGCGCCGGCGGCCAGAGGGAGGGGGTGCTCCGCGGGGGTGGGAGCGGCGGAGGTGGGAGGAGAAGCGTCGGGACTGCGAGACAGGTCGGTGAGGAGACGGTGAGTGGTACATCAGAACCAAATCAACTAGACACTCTCACTTGCCTTGATTTTACTAGAGATGCTCTTTGCCTTCCTCCAGCGAGGATGAGTTCAATAGCCCCTCACAAAGCCAACTTCGGAGCACCGCACAATGCTTCTTGCGTGCTTCACGAAGACACAATCACCAAGCCGTCTAGGAACCGGCAAGCTCCAAGAGTAACAAGTAACCACACCCACATGACCTAGTGCCACAAGCAATCTCTCACGCAAAGATCCGCACTAGTGAAGCACACTCACTCTCCAAATGTTGCCCTCAAGCAAGGAGTATGAGATGAGATGCTAATCTCCCCCGGTGTTAATCACGAATTAAAAAGTGATTAAGCCTATTTATATCAGATCAAACGATAATCAGAGGCTCTAGTTCATATATCGAGAATATATGATAAGGTATTTATTCTATGTGTCTCATCTCTATTTCCATTTATATGAATCTTTGGAAAAGTTTCGTGGTCTTCGAAATCAAAACGACGCATGAAATGACGACTTTATAATTAACCGGTTTACTTTATAAATCGGATATAATTATATAAGCTCGACCAAGTCTCTAGACCTTGCTCGAAATATTCCAGTTGAACTCTACAACAAAAGTCATGAAAGGTTCGTGTTGCCCGGAAATAGAGAAAATGTCCGGAAAATATTCCGAGCCCGGATCCGAGCGCAACCGACAACGATCTTGACCGTCGTTGACCGACAATTTAGAGATCTCACATGTCGACGCAACTTGAAGAGAAGCTGTAGATCGGATCGAGACGAACAAAACTCGTTCAATCGTCGAGACATGAATCAGAGCCGAAAATAGCGAAACAGATGGCTGAAGATTACCGGAATGCCAGTTTTCGGTCCCGCGAGATTTTCTTCGGGAACTCATAATTTGCAAACCGTTTGGAATTTGACTATGCCGTTTAAAGAAAAGTTGCTCGATTCGACGAGATCTTTGCAACGGGATATTCCGACGAACTTTTCAGTCTACGGTTTGGAATCCGGAAACCAGAAAGTGCACGAGTGACAGTTTCGTAGTTAAATAGAAAAATTAGAAGAGGAGGGGAACGGATGTCGACACTTTTCTCTTCCCGAGAAAAAGGCCGGTCTCTCTCTGCCCGATGAAAAGGGGGCCGACCCTCTCTCTCCCGGTCTCCCCCATTCGGCTCTCCTCGCGGGAGCTCTCCCTCCTGCTCTTTCCCTCTCCCATGGCAGGAGCCCTCTTCTTCGACTCCTACCTCTGTCGCCGTCGAGCCGGAGCCGAGCAGGCAGGCCGCCGCCGTCGCCTCGCCTCGCGCTGCTCCCTGGCCGCGCGCCGACGCCATGCACGCGCGGGCTCCACGCGCCCCGCGCGAACCGCACGCGCTGCGGCCTTCCTGGCCGCGCCACGGCCCGTGCCGCTGCTGCCGTGCTGGCTGCTGCCCTGCGCGCGCCGGAGCCGCTGGCCGAGCGCTCGGCGCTGCTGGCCGGCCACAACCTCCGTGGCCTGTTGCCTGCGCGGGCACCCCACCCCGCGGCGCCTGCTCGCGAGTGGCCTGTGCCGCTCCTGCAGCGGCCGCTGCGCTGCAGCGCCTCCGCGTTGCCGCCGCCGCTGGCCGGGAAGGCCAGTGTCCCTCGCCGAGTCCCTCGTCGAAGTCCCTCGCCGAGCCCCTCAGTTTCGGTCGATTCCGCCGTCGTCTCCGTGAATCCCGTGAGGAACGAAGGAGAAAGGGTCATCTAGTCCGCAGAAGCTTCTTATTGGTTTTTTATGCAAATATGTCATGACTCATTGTTTTGCAGATATGGGCTTCGTTTATTTCCTGTAAATCTAGGGTTCCTGATGCAAAAGTGTTTTCTTGTTTTAATTTCAGATTTCGTGCTTGATCTTTGATAAATCGTATAAATTCATAGGAAAATTGCATGGTTGTGTTTTAGGACTTTTTAGAAACTTTGTTAAATTCTCTACGCACTAGATCTATTGAGTGCTATGTTTCAGTTCGAATGATAGCCTCTAAAAATATGTTTGTGCTGCTGCGTTTAGAAGCTTGATTATGTGAATTGAATATTTGTTGTCATTAAGGGATGCTCCAAAAATTATGAAATAATTATGGTGTGTTTATTATATGATGAATGATAGTTGGTTAAAGTTTCATGAATTTTTGTTCAGTAGTTTATGATTTATAAAAATAACAAATGTCCTTGTTCACTGTTTTGGCTGCATGCATAGTGTTTAGTAAATAAATTGTATCATGAATTAAATGATATTTTATGTTGGTATGCTGAATACCAAAGTTGTAGATAATATTGTTATCTAGCTTGTGTTAAATTTTGGTGGCCATATCCCCATTAGTTTGGGAGATATGCATTTTCTAAGTTGGTATTAGATCTGCCCATCTCTCTGGACAGATCTGAGTATAAGTGATTTTTGACTAAGTTAAAATATGAATCATGAATTGCTAATGTTGCATGATTTGTATAACTTTTCATAATATTTCCAGATTGTCTTGATTCATATTTTTTTAAGAGGTCTATAACTTGAGTTATGACTGTTTTAAGAAGGGGTGCCAAATCTATCCACTTTTGGACAGAGTTGCCTTCTTATTTTAATTCGTGTTGTTTAACTATTAAATCATCTTTTCATGGTATTAAGAAAGTTGTAGACAACTTAATTAGCTTTCCAAATATGTAAGAATCGTGTTTGTTGGATTAGTATAACTCCAGTTATGATTAAAACCGTGACTGCTATGTTGTTGTCCCGAACTTGCGAGACAATTACTTTAACTTGTTCTTGCTAGTTTAAGATATTAAGTAAACTTGATGGATGAATATTTGCCATGGTTTGACTTAAATTAAATAGTATTTCATGCTTGATGTGTTTCTCTCCTTTTATGTTATGCTCATGTTATAATTAGTTAAATAACTCTAATTATTTGTTTATGCCTTTCATGATCTTGAGCTTGTCTTAAATGGTTCTATATGTGTATCTTGTGTTACCATTCTTCATATTCATGCACATGCATCTCGTATCTCATTTAGGTACGATAAGTGCATACGTGAAGGACGTGATGACTGGACCTGAACCGAAAGTAGTGTTGATGGATGGATACAAAAGATGGAAGGACCGTCAACGTATCAAGTTGGATCAGAGATGCTCGCCAATCGAGTATCATCTAACATGCACTGACTTAGTGTCGGTTCCCAGGCAAGCCCCGGAGCATTACAAACCTCCTATCTTTACAAATGCAATCTTAATTATGTTATTATTATTGATGCATTAAGTTTAGGAGTTGGGTGAAACCGTTGTTGCATTATACCTTGCTCACTCTACTTTTACCACTACCCTTGTTACCCTATCAATTACGTGTCAGCCATGCTTAGTTGGCATAGTTCAGTAGAAGTCGGGTGATTCCCATTGCCCGCAAGACGTAGGTGAATATCCTCCTCACATGATAAGGCTCATCTCAGAATGATAGCCAGAATGGTTAATCGAACTAAGATCGGTGGGAAACTCCCTGTACTTTGGATGGGGGTGACTCGACCGTGTCAACTAATGACTGTTTGTGTTGTTGTCCCTCTCGTCATGTTGAACTCATGCCCTACACTTAACTGGAAGGATAACTCGTTCCGACCGTGAAGCCGGTACACTATTCGGGCCGGGTTTGGATTGCGACGCATCGTGCTGGTGCGAGGCGGGGAGTCGGACACAGGGGCGCGATCTAAGACCTTCTAACGTTATGGCTTTCGGGCGGCCCCTGGGTGTCAGTGGTCCCTGTTCATCCTGCGACTTTACCCGAATAGCGTCTTCGGTGACCTGTAGCTCACGTAGCTCGTGAGTGTGGTTTGTGTAGGGAATACCCCCTCAGCTGAGTAGGAATCCGATTCGAATCGCCATCGCTCCTGGTTAGAGAGCACTTGACTAGGGCAATGACAACATTTACACGACTATGAAACTAATGTTGGTGATCCGGTTAATGGAAAGCCTGGAATGATGATGGAATCTATTGTATGCGTTAATCAACTTGTTTGGCATAGACTAGTGGCTAATGTAGCTGACAGGTTATAATGATTAAAAGTTGATGCTACATCTTTAATTAAAGGTTAAAAGAATTATTATGCTTTTCCGCAAAACGAGTCAAGCCAATCCACCACTATAAAGCCTTGCATGATCCTTGGTGTCAATTATTTTAGTTTATGACGGGTAAGTCTAGCTGAGTACATTCGAGTACTCAGAGTTTATCCCACCTTGTTGCAGGTAAAGGTCTCATGCTGCTAAAGGTGTAGCTAACCACCGGTGGGCTCGGTGACTCTATATTCTCTCTCATCTTAATGCTGTTGTTGGAGGATGTCAATCTAAGCTAGCAATGTATTTGAACTTATGTTTTATAATCATTTCAAAGCAATATTGTTTTCAATAAATGGTTTTGAAACTCATACTTGTATTATTATTTGTGAACTCAAATGTAAATTATTTCCGCTGAAAACTCTGTGTAAGTGATTTGTATTTACTTGATCATGCGATCTTGGTTGTAAAGTTGAATTACCGAGGTTTTTCGGAACACTTGGCGGACTACCGGGATTATATGGGTTCAAGTGCTCTTAGTGGTAGTTAATTCGGCTACTTTAGTACTTGATCTCTTATAATTTGGGCGGTTCTGTTACATTTTTCACCTATGCTTTGGCATATGAAACCAACCAAGGAAACCTCCAAAGCATAACCAAGTTAGTATTAGGTTCTCTCTAAATCACATTGAAAGTGCAATCAAGCACTAAAGTGGGTTTTGGTGACATGACAATATATTTAGGAAACTAATGAGACTTTGTGAGTACGACAAGCAGGTTAAACTTAAGGAGGTTGATGAACAGGTTGGCGAACCCCTCCAATTACAAAAGTGCATGGCAACAAGCTCAAAGGGTTTAAATTCTTTTACACTTTGAATTTGAGTTAGGTATGTCGTACTATTAAGAGGGATTCAACACGCATGCCAACAAGTGAACCAAATGCATCTATCCTTTTACATCACACCTCCACATATAAAGAGGGCAAATCAGCCAGCTTATTGAAGATCAAATCCTTGCTGTTCTGCCCAGGCCGGCAGTGTCGGGCTTCAGGCCGGCACTGCCGCGACTTGTTCAGCCAGTGGGTAGTAAGGAGGTATTTCATACCCCCTCACTCTCTCCCAACGGCTAGTTCTGCCATTTCACTCATTCTTACTTCGAAAGAATAGAAAGAGAAGCTTCTCTCTTGCTCTCCCTTCTTCCTTGGTGCTCATCCACTCTCCTTCATTGACTTCCAATTATTCTTTGAGAGATTGAGCCTCCAAGCTTTGAGAAGAAGCCTCTCCCTCGAATCTTCACTCCTACAAGTATTTGGTTTGCGTGGTGGCCGGCGGTTTGAGTTCTTTACTCTTGGAGCTTTTCTCCTAGCCGGCTAGAGGTTGCCCTTGAGCTTACCTCCTTCGTGTGGTAGCCTAGGGAAGTTTGTATCACCCATCATTTGCTAATACACTTCTCTCATCTCAAGGGTTCATTCTCTTGACTTGAGACCGAGGAAAGAGCTAGCTTTTGTGGTAAGCTTGAGCCTTGTGTGGCGTACCTCAACAACGTGGACGTAGGCAAGCCTTGGTGGCGAGCTGAACCATAGGTCAAATCTTGTGTCACCGTGTGCTTGTTACTTTACTTTCATATATCTTGTGTGCTAGGTGATTTCTAGGGTTTGGACCCGATCTACTCCGTGGGTGTGTTGCTACCATTTTCAAGTGGTGCTAGAGGTTTCCTACACCTCTAGAAAGGTTTCTATTCAAGCACAATTTGTATTCTCAGTTTATATTTTGAATTGTGCATTTATCTGATCTGGTGACCAGCACTGCTGCCCTAAGTCCAATAGTGTCGGCCACCCCGGCAGTGCCGGCCTCTCTGCTAACAGAAACTTGTCAAGTTGTTTTAAACAGGACTATTCACCCCCCTTCCCCTCTAGGCTAATCAGGTCCTTACAAGTGGTATCAGATCAAGGTTACCTCAAGAAGCACTTAACCGTGTGAGGTAATGGTCGAAGAGGGTAAGGTTGTGGCGGTTGATCCCAAGGTCAAAGTGGTCGACCCCAAAGAGATGGACGTACATGCCACGGACAGTGAGAGTGTGTACTTAGAGGAATACTTGACCACCCCTCTCATGTCTGCTGGAGAAAGAGCAAGAAGAAAAGAAGAAAGAAGATTGAGAAAAGAGGGAAAAAGGCTACAAAGAGAGGAAAAAGCTCTCAATGAAACCAAGAGCTTGAAGCTTGCCGAAAAGCTTCATAGAAGAGAAGTGAGAGCTCTCAAGAAGGAGCTCAAGGCAAAGGAGGAGGAGCTCAATAAAAGCAAAGAGCAAGCCTCTCAAGTAGAGGTTGATTCTAGTAGCTCGATGGTGATGATGATGCATCATACCAAACCTCCAAGATTGCAAAGAAGGATGAGAAGAAGAAGAAGTATGATGGCAGCAAGAAATACTCCGCCATATCCTTTGATTATTCATCTATTTCTAAACATGAACATAAACCTTTATTCCATGTTCTCGCGGGCAAATTGCCTCATTTTGATGGGACTAACTTTGCCAAGTGGAAACACTTGATGAAAGCTTATCTTGTAGGTCTTCACCCCGGTGCTTGGGAGATTGTGTACAATGGATGTGATCCTCCGGTTGATCCCACAAGCCCTACCACTACTGAGCTCTGTTGCATACAACTAAATGCACAAGCAACTAGTGTGCTGCTAAGTGCATTGGATGGTGATGAGTACAACAAGGTCATGGGCTTGGAGGTTGCCAAGGAAATATGGGACACTTTGCATCTTGCACATGAGGGTGTGAGCAAAGTGAGACAATCCAAGGTTGATTTATTCATGGCCAAGCTCAACTGATTTGTAATCAATGAAGGTGAAGGGCCACAAGAAATGTTTGATAGATTGATGGCCATTGTAGGCAAGATAAGGGGACTTGGTGGTGAAGAAGTTAATGATCACAAGGTTGTCAAGATCATGCTTGAAGCCTACTCTCCAAGGAATGAAACCGTGGTGACATTGATTAGAGACAAGAAGAGATTTGAGTACTTCACACCAAGTGATGTGCTTGGAAGGATCATCACTTTTGATCTATAAAGAGAAGAAGCACAAGAGAGAAAGAAGCTTGGAGAGATGCAAGCAAGGTTGGAGGACATGAAGATCAAGAATGTAGCTCTCAAGGCAAACAAGAGCACAAAGAAATCAGCCCCTAGCTGCCCTAAAAACAACAAGCTAGCATCTTCAAGCAAAGCTCAAGCAAGCAAAGCCATCAAGCATCAACCCAAAGTTTCAACATCAAGTGATGGTGGAAGTGGAGATAAGCAAGAAGAGAATATTGATGACATGACCCTATTCATGAGAAGATTCAACAAGGGCATAAAGAGCAATGGGTACAAGCTCATGAAGAGAAGGTTTCCAAACAAGAAGTCAAAGACTTGCTTTAGATGTGGTAGCACCGAACACTTCATTGCCGATTGCCCAGACAAGAAGGAAGAAAACAAATTTGGCAAAGGAAAGAGAGAAGACAAGGGTGACTACAAGAAAGGCAAGAGATTTGGAGGTGAAGCTCACATTGGACATGGTTGGGATGAATCAACCGATAGCTCAAGTGAAGAAGAGGAGATGACCACAATAGCTATTCACAAGTCATCCACTTCACCAAGGCTCTTCAACAACATGTCCGATGATGAAGACTTCCCTCACACTTGTCTCATGGCAAAGGATGAGAAGGTAAAATCAAAATCCAAAGCCAAAGCTCCTCCCCCAAAGATATCTCTAGTAGTGATAGCTCTAGTGATGATGAATCTAGTGATGAAGAGATAAATGAAATAACTAGTAAAATGGATCCTAAGACCAAACTCTTTATTGCTAATATATTGGATGAATTAGAGGCAACCAAGGTTGAGCTAGCATCTAGAGAGAAGACTCTTATTAAACAAGAGGATCTTTATATTGCTAGTGAGGAAGCCCTTACATTAGAAAGGAGTGAGGTGAGCTCTTTGACCAAGGCCTTGGCTAAGGAACAAAAAGCTCATGCTCTCACTAAGAAGGAGTATGATGACCTCAAGCAAAAGCATTGTGGCTTGACTGAAAAGCATCAAGAGCTTGAGGCACAATAGGCACAATACTCTCTTCTTTGGGAGGGCAACTCACATCTCTCTAAAACAAATGATGCCTCTTCTCCATCCACTAGTCAAGGTTGTGGAAAATGCTATAATGTTGATATAAATGCCTATACCACTAACCTTGCCAACATAGAGGCCATGAAGAAGGTAATAGCAAGGCTCAACAATGTCATCTCAGTTTCAAAGAAGAATGACAAAGACCAAGTTGAGCCAAATAAGATTCAATACAAGGATGGAAGGCATTCATCAATCAAAGATGGGCTTGGACACACTCAAGGAGGTAAAACCAATGGTAGAAAAATGATCAAAGGCATTGAGTGTGTCAAGTTTGAGAAGAAGGGAAGTATTGGTGCAGATAAGCCTGCACAGACAGCAGCTCTGCTGGACCAGAGGCCGGCAGTGCCGGACCTCAGGCCGACAGTGCCGCACCCCAAGAAAGGGAAGGCTACCATTGCTTCACCTGATCAAGCTAAGCCCCAAGCCCATGCCTAGAGGATGCCCCAGAAAAAGCAGGTTTCTCAGAAACCCAAGGATACAATCTGGGTGGCCAAAAACAAGTTTGTCTATCAACCCAAGACAAGGTCACCACAAGGAAGTTTATCCTCATGCTACATGTTGAAGTGCAATGACCGTGGTAAAGTCATTGCAGAATTTGTGGGCGATGAGAAACATGATAAAAGGAGCATGAACATATGGGTTTCAAAAATTGTTGTGACTAACATGCAAGGCCCCAAGATTGATTGGGGACCTAAATCTAGGAACTAAACTTGTTTTGTAGGCATACTCCTCCGGTGGATCAAGTTGGGTGCTTGATAGTGGATGTACAAATCATATGACCGGAGAGAAGAGTATGTTCTCATCATATTTCCCAACTTCAAATGCAAGTGAGAACATCATCTTTGGTGACAACTCCAAAGGGGAAGTGATTGGTCTTGGTAAAGTTCCTATTACTCTTGATCATTCTATCTCAAATGTATTACATGTGAATTCGTTGAGTTGCAACTTGTTGTCCGTTTCTCAATTGTGTGAGATGGGCTTCAATTGTCTCTTTACGGATAAGGGTGTGGAAGTCTTTAAGAGGGAGGATTCCTCTATTGTCTTTACGGGTCGTTTGAAGGGCAAGCTTTACCTATTTGATTTCAACAAAAGTAAAGCTAAGCTTGAGACTTTTTTAGTGGTAAAATCTAGCATGGGTTGGCTATAACATCGCCGACTAGCTCATGTTGGGATGAGGAACTTGACCAAACTCCTAAAATATGAACACATTCTTGGACTAACCAATGTTCATTTTGAGAAGGATAGAATTTGTAGTGCTTGCCAAGCCAGAAAGCAAGTAGGTGCACCTCACCCACCAAAGAGCATTGTCTCCACCAAGCAACCATTGGAGCTAATTCACATGGATCTCTTTGGACGGTGGCCTACATAAGCATTGGCGGTAACAAACATGGTTTAGTTATTGTTGATGATTTTACTCGATTCACTTGGGTGTTTTTCATGTATGATAAGGCACAAGTGCAAGAAAAGGTGAAAACCTTCATTAGAAGAGCACAAAGAGAATTTGGGTTCCAAATCAAGAAAGTTCGTAGTGACAATGGAACCAAATTCAAGAACACTCAAGTGGAGGAGTTTCTTGATGATGAGGGCATCAAGCATGAGTTTTCAGTTCCATACACCCCTCAACAAAATGGTGTAGTAGAGAGGAAGAACCGGACACTCATTGAAATGGCAAGGACGATGCTAAATGAGTACAAGACTTCAGATATCTTTTGGGCTGAAGCCGTCAACACCGCTTGCCATGCCATCAACCGGCTCTATCTACACAAGATCTTGAAGAAGACTTCATATGAACTCCTAACCGGTAACAAACCAAAGGTGTCTTACTTTAGAGTTTTTGGGTGCAAGTGTTTCATACTTAACAAGAAACCCAAAACCTCTAAGTTTGAACCTAAAGTTGATGAAGGTTTTCTTCTTGGTTATGGATCAAATGAGCATGTCTATCGTGTATTCAACAAGACCTTAGGGAAAATTGAAATTGCGATAGATGTGACATTTGATGAATCTAATGGCTCTCAACTAGAGCAAATTGATCAAGTAATTGTAGGTAATGAGGAACCACCATGTGAAGCAATCAAGAATATGACTATTGGTGACATTAGGCCACAAGAAATCCAAGCCACAGCTATGGAACCTCAAGGTGATGAAGCTACTTCCCCTAGACTTGAAGAAGAAGGCCCAGCAGTGCTCCCTGGTCAGGGCTCTGCCCCTGTGGCCGGCATTGCCGGACCAGAGGCCGGCACTGCCGGACCAAGCAGACAGGCAACAACCACTTCACCAACAACTCCAAGAAACCTACATCCTATCTTTGAAGAGTATGAGTACAATGATGGCCAAGCTGATCAACAAGAAGCCATAGAACACCCAAGGCCAAGGCAAAAAATTCAAAAGGATCACTCTATTGATAATATACTTGGGAGTCTTCGAAGGGGGGTAACTACTCGTTCACATTTGGCAAATTTTTGTCAATTTTACTTGTTTGTCTCCTCTTTGGAACCTCTCAAGGTTGATCAAGCTCTAGATGATCCGGATTGGGTGATGACTATGCAAGAAGAGCTAAATAGCTTTGAAAGGAACAAAGTGTGGTCATTGGTGGAAAGACCCAACACAAATGTGATTGGAACCAAGTGGGTCTTCCGCAACAAGCAAGATGAGCAAGGCGTGGTGACAAGGAACAAGGCAAGATTGGTGGCTCAAGGTTTCACTCAAGTGGAGGGCCTAGACTTTGAGGAAACATATGCACCAGTGGCTAGGCTTGAAGCAATTCGAGTGCTTTTGGCCTATGCTGTCCATCATGATTTCAAGCTTCAACAAATGGATGTGAAGAGTGCATTTATCAATGGCCCAATCCAAGAGTTGGTCTATGGGCAGCCACCGGGCTTTGAAGATCCCAAGTTCCCTCATCATGTCTTCAAGCTCCATAAGGCGCTCTATGGGCTTAAGCAAGCACCAAGAGCATGGTATGAATGCCTTAAGGATTTTCTACTCAAACATGGCTTTGAAATAGGCAAAGATGATCCTACTCTCTTCACTCGTAAATTTGATAAAGAAATTTTTGTGTGCCAAATATATGTCGATGACATAATATTTGGTAGTACTAACCAATCATTTTGTGATGAGTTTAGTAGGATCATGACTAAGAGATTTGAGATGTCCATGATGGGTGAGCTAAAGTTCTTTCTCAGTTTTCAAATCAAGTAACTCAAGGAAGGGACTTTCTTATGCCAAACCAAGTACACCCATGATATGTAGAGAAAGTTTTACATGGCCAATGCTAAGCCAATCAAGACTCCCATGCCAACTAATGGACATCTTGATCTTGATGAAAGAGGGAAATCTGTGGACATAAAGGTATATCGCTCCATGATTGGATCTCTCTTTTACTTATGTGCATCTAGACCGGACATAATGCTTAGTGTGTGCATGTGTGCTAGATTTCAAGCTAACCTGAAAGAGTGTCATTTAATGGCCGTTAAGAGAATTTTGAGATATCTAGTTTTCACTCCTAACCTTGGCTTATGGTATCCTAAGGGCTCTAAGTTCGATCTACTTGGGTATTCGAATTCCGATTACGCCAGTTGCAAGGTAGACCGAAAAAACACTTTGGGGACGTGTCAATTCCTTGGACGGTCCCTAGTGTCTTGGAGTTCTAAGAAGCAAAATTATGTAGCCCTTTCCACCGCCGAGGCCGAGTATGTTGCAGCCGGTGCTTGTTGTGCTCAACTACTTTGGATGAGGCAAACCTTAAAATATTTCGGATGTCAATTCACCAAGATACCTCTCTTGTGTGATAACGAGAGTGCCATCAAACTCGCAAACAACCGGTTAGTCACTCTAGAACCAAACACATAGACATCCGTCATCACTTCTTGAGAGACCACGAATTAAAAGGAGATATCGCAACTCGCCATGTGAGCACCGATAAGCAACTAGCCGATATCTTCACCAAGCCTCTCGATGAGACAAGGTTTTGTGCTTTGCGTAGTGAGCTGAATATACTTGATTCTCGTAACGTGGTTTGAACTATAGCACACACTTGTTTGTCCACCTAGCGACTTAGGCAAAACTTTGAAAAGATTCAATTATGTGCTTCAAAACAAATTTTGAAAGAAACTTGAGTGTGTTGGTCATAGTATGATTGTTGATTTGCTTACTGACCAGCACATGGCAAGGGGTATGTGTCCAAAATTGCATAAATTTATAGTATAATGGTGGCATAGTGCCTCACTGTCTGGCCAGGCCAGCAGTGCCGGCCCCAGGCCAGCAGTGCCGGGCTAAGGCCGGTAGTGCCGGGACTTAAGGGACCCGAGCCTATCGGACCCAAGTCCTAGCTCTTGGGTTTTGCTTTATTTTCTCTCCCCATCCCGAGGGAACACCATCCCATGTCATATCCCCCCAACAACAACACCTCTCCTCTCTTCTCTCAACCCTAAGGAGACACAAGGAGCCCAGAGGTCCCTCTCTTCCCCCCGGCAGTGCTGCCCCTTTGGAGGTGCTGCCATTGGAGGAGGTGTGGAGGATCTTCCCCCTGTGTCAAGCTCCATTCAAGCCCGACCTTCTTCATCCTCACCCCTGTCTTTCAAAGGTAATAACTTGAAACCCTAACTTGTGTCGATCTATGCAATGTATGGTTTTTGAGATGGGATTTAGGTTGTTAGTGGTTGCATTATGTATAGTAATGTACCTCCAGTAGTTAGATTTGATCAAAACTTAGTTTCAATGGAGGATTGATGAAGCATGCATAGGTGTTGTCTGCACCAGGCCGGCAGTGCCGGACCCTGGGTAGCAGCACCCATGCATATGCTTCTACAATCGTCTATTGACCCTAATTTTTGGTTAAATCTCTCCACTAGAGTTTCAGTCACTATTCTAAGTGCAGCAACTAAACCTTTCCTCCTTTTAAATGCATAGATGGGCGCCGGTGGATCGCATGGTGGTGCAAGAGGAAGAGTGAGGTCCAAGTCTCACACTCGCTTAGCCGATGATGGCTTGAATCCCAGGCAGAGGATGGCTCAAGAGGAAGAATTGCAGAGGGCAGGGAGAACCATCAGGGATGGGTGTGTCCTGAAACACCTCCAAATTTGGGTTTGTTCGATGGCTCACACCTCGTTCAGCATCCTGAGGAGGTCTTTGTCAGAGTGCCTCAGGACACTCCTGGCAGAGTCAGAGAAAGCTACTATCTTCAGTGGAGGACTATACAATAGCAAAGGGCCATCAATCCCTATGATGTGCCAAAGGACATGAATGTGGATTACAGGTTTTGGAATTTTTTTCATTCTGACTTTTACACCACTGTCCTCTTTCAAGCTGCAAAACCCAGAGTCATTAAAATGAAGTATGTTGATTGGGAGCACATGGAAATCAAGAGAGATCCTGTATTTGACAGGGTCATTGATCAGTGCAGGCAACTTGGTATGTATCACTGGATGGGTTTTCAGAATGGGTGAAACACAGAGATCATCTATCAGTTCTACTCCACCTACTATCTTGATAGGGAGAACTTTGTGATGCATTAGATGACATAGGGCGTGCACTACAAGATTGACTATGTGACTTTTGCTCGTCTTCTAGGATTTGGTGAGGAGGACAGACAATGCAGTAATGTTCATGATGAAAGAGGGCTGGCCAATGAGGAGATCTCACAACTCTACATTTATCCTCAGGAGGCAGATGGTCTGATAAAGGGTTTGAGGAGCAAATATTACATTCTGAACAACCTTTTCAGGAACACTCTCTATCCCAAGATGGGATCTGCCTCAAACCTCTACAACACAGCCAAAAATGTGTTAAGGAGGATGAGAGGTGGAGCACCACCTTTCTCAGTTGCTAGATTCTTATGGGATGAGATATGCATTGTTGCAGAGGATGCAAGAAAGGGGCTTCCCTATGCTCCCTATCTGATGTTCATCATTGAGATGGTGACTGGCCGGATCTTCAACAAGGATATTGTCCATGAGCCTTATAGAGCAGAGAAGGCCATTCGTGCTAGGTGAACACTCCTCCCAGAAACACCAGGACAACAGTAGCAGCAGATATCCCTGAGTCTTCAGGTGCAGCAGCTTCCAGGGCAGGAAGAAGGGCAAGCTTGGTAGGATCTTAAAGAAGATCTTTGCTGGCATATGCTATGCAAATGATCACTTTTACTAGACCAGGCTTGAGATTAGAGAGCTCCGAAAGGAGCAAGGCCTCAGGAAGCTTGATCCTCCTACACCACCACCATAGTTCAGTGAAGAGTCCACCTATGAGGGTGGTAGTGATGATGAGGAGGAGATTGAGCAGCCACAGACTCGTAGATGCAGCAAGCGTGCATCAGCTCCTGGCACTCACTTCGCTTCAGCCCCTGATGATGATGAAGATGAAGATGAGGATGATGATGACCATATGGAGGAGGACAGTGACTAGCTTGTATCTTTTCTTCTTGGTTTTTTCTCTTTTTGTTGACTTGTTGCCAAAGGGGGAGAATTACTAAGTGAAGGGGGTACAACAAATCTTCGACGGTCATGGAGGAGCAACACCTGCTAGTTATCTTAGTTTTGAGATGAGAGAGCAATATGAAACTATTTTATTGTAATATTGCCACTTAAGTACTTTATTTGTGTTATATGTGGACATGTACTCTCTCTTATATATCATGCTTGTCTTAGTGTGTTTTTAGTTTTTAATTCTAGCACGTTGTGTGGTTGTGCTTGTGCTTCCACAGTCTTACTGCGAGCAGTTAGGCCGGCAGTGCCGGGCTCAGGCTGGCAGTGTCGGGCTGCTTTGACAGCAAGTCCTCTGATTTGTGTTGAGACCTCTTCATACGCATCACGTATATATTTGTGACACCTTTTCAGCACCCCACAGTAGCCATGGATGTAGGGGGAGTCCTACTTTACTCCAATGTGTGAAAATTGGCCTTTCATGCCAAATTTGGAAATTCAAATTTCTATTCACACATTTAGGGGGAGCACCTACACTTATGACTTGCATTGTCTCATATTATTATTCACTTTTGTAAGTTCTAAGTGTGTTGTCATCAATCACCAAAAAGGGAGAGATTGAAAGTGCAATCAAGCCCTAAAGTGGGTTTTGGTGACATGACAACATATTTAGGAAACTAATGAGACTTTGTGAGCATGACAAGCAGGTAAAACTTAAGGAGGTTGATGAACAGGTTGGCGGACCCCTCCAATTACAAAAGTGCATGGCAATAAGCTCAAAGGGTTTAAATTCTTTTACACTTTGAATTTGAGTTAGATATGTCGTACTATTAAGAGGATTCAACACGCATGCCAACAAGTGAACCAAATGCATCTATCCTTTTACATCACACCTCCACATATAAAGAGGGCAAATCAGCCAGCTTATTGAAGATCAAATCCTTGTTGTTCTGCCCAGGCCGGCGGTGCCGGGCTTCAGGCCGGCACTGTCGCGACTTGTTCAGCCAGTGGGCAGTAAGGAGGTATTTCATACCCCCTCACTCGCCCCCAACGACTAGTTCTATCATTTCACTCATTCTTACTTCGAAAGAACATAAAGAGAAGCTTCTCTCTTGCTCTCCCTTCTTACTTGGTGCTCATCCACTCTCCTTCATTGATTTACAATCATTCTTTGAGAGATTGAGCCTCCAAGCTTTGAGAAGAAGCCTCTCCCTCGGATCTTCACTCCTACAAGCATTTGGTTTGCGTGGTGGCCGGCGATTTGAGTTCTTTACTCTTGGAGCTTTGCTCCTAGCCGGCTACAGGTTACCCTTGAGCTTACCTCCTTCGTGTGGCAGCCTAGGAAAGTTTGTATCACCCATCATTTGCTAATACACTTCTCTCATCTTAAGGGTTCATTCTATTGACTTGAGACCGAGGAAAGAGCTAGCCTTTGTGGTGAGCTTGAGCCTTGTGTGGCGCACCTCAACAACGTGGACGTAGGCAAGCCTTGGTGGCGAGCTGAACCACAGGTCAAATCTTGTGTCACCATGTGCTTGTTACTTTACTTTCATATATCTTGTGTGCTAGGTGATTTCTAGGGTTTGGACCCGATCTACTCCGTGGGTGTGTTTCTACCATTTTCAAGTGGTGCTAGAGGTTTCCTACACCTCTAGAAAGGTTTCTATTCAAGCACAATTTGCACTCTCAGTTTATATTTTGAATTGTGCATTCATCTGATCTGGTGACCAGCACTGCTGCCCTAAGTCCAGCAGTGCCGAACACCCAGGCAGTGCTGACCTCAAGCCCGGCAGTGCCGGCCTCTCTGCTAACAGAAACTTGTCAAGTTGTTTTAAACAGGCCTATTCACCCCCCTCTAGGCTAATCAGGTCCTTACACAAATGTTAAACCACTAATCTTTTCTCACACGTTAGAGCTCACAAGTGGCACTATATAACCATAATGCAAAGCATGTTTACCCCCCTTTATAGTACGATTATCTATCTTAAATCCGTCCATCTTAATCTTCTCTAAAACACCATATGGCCGGTGAAATGGAACAACATATGTTTCATACCTTTGCCTTGCATAGAAGTAAGATCCACAATTTAATACTTG
>CM039139.1:20483434-20599045 GCA_022036555.1 Microstegium vimineum
ACTAGAATTGCTTGGATAGGTGGCTAGAATTTTTTAGTAGAGCTAGAGCAAAAGGCCTCACTTAATTATAATTTAACCTTTGCTCTAGAGATTTGTAGAAATTTTATTAGGCTATTCACCCCCCTCTAGTCATTTAGGACCTTTCACCGATGCCTGATTAGGGCAGCTCCAGTGTCACACGTTGAACCAAACTGCGTGTGTCAGATAATGAAAGCATTTTGCAAACGAACAGAAGACACTCTAGTGTATGGTTCGCTTTTTTGATGCGAGGCTCGTACGAAAGGATAAACAAATACGGACCATGCGTTGCTCCGTCTTCTGCAGGCAAGCATGCGAGAGAAGTAATAATATTTAACTGGCCTCACGTCGAACCGAAATGAAACGTCGAACCAAAGAATCTTTCAGCACGGTTTGTTTGCTCCAGTGTAGAAATCGAACGTTCATGCATTTCTCTCTCCCCACGGTTCATTTTTAGTGTACACTGGAGCTGCTCTTATGGACATGACTTTGTCGAGAGAAGCTTTTGAGAGAGCAAAGGTTTCGATGCCTGATTATGGATAGGTCTTTGTCGGTTACCGTGGTGCATTGCATGTATGTATGAGATGATGTAAATGAATGGACGTATTTGCAAAAATATAAAGGGGTATACATACCATACATCCTATAAAATAATAATTATGCTTAAATAAAAGGTAAACACTGCACATGAGGAATAATACCCTCGAATGAGAGGGTTATAGTTTTGAATGGCTTGCAAAGACTGCCATTTAAGATCCTGCATTGGTTAGTTTCCTGCAAAAGTTAGCTCAAATAACATTGGGTTGATACATATTATAGAAACCTAAATAAAAAATAATATTATCCAATAAGTCACGAGATGTAAAAAAATCCACCACGCACGAACACACAAAATACTATACTACTATAGTATATGTTGTACCATATCATCGAAGCTTTATGGAACATAAGCTTCGGGCACACTCGGGACGACACTTGTTGCATGGCACGTTACTCAGTCCTTAGCAATGATCAGCTCAGTGGAGGGCTTCTTACTGGGCACGTCATGACGGCTGTCGCCGACGTCCTCGTCGTCCGCGTCCTTTCCGAAGAGCTTCACAGTGTCCTCCAGGCTCTTGCCCATCGTCTCCGGCAGGAAGAAGTACATGAACACCCACCCTGCGGCGGCGATGCAGGCGTAGAGGTAGAAGCTGCCGGCGATGGTGATGGTGTTGGAGAGCGAGAGGAAGGACATGGTGGTGGCGCCGCTCATGATCCGGTTCAGCCCTGTGCCGATGGCGGCGGCCTGCGCGCGCAGCCGCAGCGGGTAGATCTCAGAGCAGTAGACCCAGGCGACGGGGCCGAGACCGGATGCGAACGACGCCACAAACGACAGCATGGCGGCGATGCTGACCGCGCCCAGCGCCGCGGCCTCCCCCTCGGGGCGCCGGTCCATCATGTGCAGGGACGTGGCCAGCGTGAAGAGGAAGATAGCCATCCCGCCGCCGCTCACCAGCAGCAGCGGCCGCCGGCCGACGCGGTCCAGGAGCAGCGTCGCGATAGGGATGAAGAAGGTCTTGCACGCTCCCACCGCCATGGACGCGCCCAGCGAGTTGGTCTTGGACTTGATGCCCGCCCGCTCGAACACCCGCGGGCTGTACATGACCACGCAGTCCACGCCCGTGGCCTGCTGAATGAACATGAGCCCCAGCCCGGCCACGAGTATGCGGCGCACGGGGCGGGAAGGGTTGATGAGTAGCTCCTTCCACACCCCGTCGTGGCGCGACGAGCCCTTCTTGTTGGCGTGGACGATGGCGGCCACGTCGTCGGCGTCGGACACGTCCTCGGGGATGCCGACCACCTTCTTGATATCGAGCAGGCGCTCCTCAGCCTGAGCGGGGGAGTCTGAGGTCTTCTGCAGCACGCGGCGCGCGTCGTCGATGCGGCCCCGCATGACGAGCCAGCGGGGCGACTCCGGCATGGCGAGGACGGCGACGCCAAGGAAGACCGGCGGCACGGCGCCGACCAGGAACATGGCGCGCCAGCTGAGGTGCACGGGCAGGCGCGCGAAGGCGAAGTTGGAGACGTAGCCGAGGAGGATGCCGAAGTTGTTGAACACCTCCGGGAAGGAGGTGAGGAAGCCGCGCGCGGAGGTGGGCGCCACCTCGGCGGTGTAAACGGGCGCGATCATGAGCGCGAAGCCGACGCCGATGCCGGCCACGAAGCGGCCCACCATAAGGAGCCCGTAGCTCGGGGCGAGGCCCATGAAGAGCGCGCCCGTGAAGAAGATGGCGGCCGCCAGCACCATGGTGTAGCGCCGGCCGAGCCAGTCGGAGGTGAAGCCCGCGGCGAGGGAGCCGAAGAGCGAGTAGATGTTGATGACGCCGGCGAGGATCTCGATCTGCGTGTCCGTTATCTTCAGGTCCTCCTTCATGAACAGCTGCGCGCCGCTCATCACCGAGATGTCTGCTCGATCGATCGATGGCCATGGCCACCCATGAATCAAAGAAGAGAACAAACAGCTAGCTGTGTTAATTACGTGCATGCTTGCGAAATGAAATGCACGTTCGTTCGCTGGAGCATCCGAACCTACCGTAGCCGAGGAGGACGGAGTTCATGGAGGCGAGCAAGGCGCAGGCACAGGCGTACTTGTTGATGGGCGCGCGCTTCGCCGGCGCCACGGCGAGCGGGACGGCGTCCGTGCCCGTGCTCATGGCCAAGTGTCGGTGGTGTAGATCTACCGATATGATCGCAGGCGTGTTCTGTCAGTTTGGCACTAGCTCCTTCGTTCTCTCTCTGTACCGGCCGTGTCGTGGCGTGCCGGCCGGACTCTGTCTCGGTTCTCTCTCTCGCACGCTGCTCGATTATTGGTGTACCAGCAGAAGCGAATGCCGCCGGAGTTACCGTGTCCTCTCACTCCTCACTCTATCGCTAGCTTCGTGAGGCAGAAGCAGGCAGGCCGAGTGGTCCGTGCGTGGTGCCTGGCTCTGCAGGCTGGCTAGTCCTTGGCCCTGTTATATAGGGATCGCAGCATCCGTGACTCTGTAGTACAGAAGAAGAGTACGTGGAGGGCGATCAGTGCACGCTCACTGTTGCGGCACATCACGTGCTCTGCTCGTGTAGGGGTGGGTACACATAGCATGTACTTCTCCTGTTCTCGCTGAGTCGCTGGTGAGTGTACGATGGCACACTGTAATTGGACAACGCTGGTCCCAGAAAGTCAGGGACAGGTCGAATCCAGTCATGGTCTTGACCTACTGTAGTCATCTGTGAGGAGCGCGAGCGAGTGTATATGGAAGAGGAAGCTGCAAACATCCAGCAGGAGGTTTCTCTCTACTATCAGAGTATCATGCAATCAAAACCTTATTGTAAGTCGTTCTAGTTTATTTATGTATGTA
This sequence comes from Microstegium vimineum, assembly GCA_022036555.1. Lineage (NCBI taxonomy): Eukaryota > Viridiplantae > Streptophyta > Magnoliopsida > Poales > Poaceae > Microstegium > Microstegium vimineum. The sequence goes on from CM039139.1 coordinate 20,486,830, forward strand.
GATTTTTTTTGCAAAAAAATAGTAGAAAAGCTACTTTTTGGTAAATTGGTAAAATTAACAAAAGAGTAAAAATTTACCATTTGCTACTTTGGAGTGACAAATAAAGGCAAATAGAAAATCCTTCCACTCATACTCCGACGGTAGGGACGGAAGAGACCACGACGGCTAGTGAGGTAGAGGCGGCGTCACGGAGTAGGCGGCTGGGTCTGGCTGAGATGAAGGCGACCATGGCCACGATGACGATGATGAAAGAGAAGAAGGAGGTCGATGTGGGCGTAGTAGGATCCAACTATACCCTACTACGCTGTGACACGTAAGGAAGGTGAAGAAGATACGAAGAAAAAAAAAGTGTTCTGGCCCTCCAAAACACTAGTGATACCTAGACAGTTTTTTTTTGTTAGTACAATAGTAGTATATATTGGTGATGAATCATGGATGGATGGTGCTGAATACCTCACCAGATCATCGCGTCACACTCGGCTTCGGCTAGTTCGTGCCGGCACTGCAACTGCGTCAAGGCGTCGATCGTCACCCTTTGCATCCTCCGGCACCAGCGCGCCACGCTCGTGTGCCGCCACCATCTCGGCGCTCGGTCGCTGTCCCGTTTCTCGGCGTATCCATACGGATACAGATACAGTCCAGACCATCTCCGGATCGCCATTCGCGGTCGACCCATGCAGAGAGTTTGTTTGCCATTGCGACTTCGTTCTCTGTTCCTGATATGAGATGACGCCGCTTTTACTTGTGTTCTGTTCCTGAGGTAACCAAACAGCAGGTTTGCCACAGTCTGTACATACATACATACATACATACATACATACATACACACCACACCTACCGTGGACGACATCATTACTTTTTCTATGTGACCGAGACTCTATAGACTTTCATCCATCCAGTGTACTTAATTACGAACTATGATCTGGACTTATGCTACCATTTTTTTCTACTGGTCGTCACGTCGATTTTGACGTCGCAACACACGCTAGCCAGTAGGGCTCTCTGCCTCTCTGCTATACAGCTACCACCACCTATTGTTCATCATACGCTACGCAGCGAGCGCGTTGCTACTACATCAAACGATCGAGCTATCACGAACTCGTACGTCCAAGCGTAGTCCTCACGCCTTTTTTTTTTCTAAGGTGACCAAGCAGGATCCGCAAACACACACATCCTGATGAGATTGCGTAAGCGGCCAATTTGCCCAGACGGAGATCGAGAGATATGTCCGTGCAACTCGTGACTCACGGCACTGCCACGCCCTGCCTGTTTTGTAGCCACGAACCACGGACCGTCCAGCCTTTAATCCCGCGGAAGCCTTTGCGCCGAGACAGGGCAGCGAGCGAGCTTCTCTATTCTCTGTTCGCTGTTCACCGGCCGGCAACAAGATAACATGCCAGCTTCTTCCGTCGTCTGCTCCTTGACGCGTGATGAACAACGCTGCACGCATGCACTCTAGCCAGCTCGGTGTTTCCTTCCCTGAGAACTACAGTAACTGCCATCACATTAGGAGGGGGTAGTTACTCTGTTGAGTGCAAGTTAATCAAAGACGCCGGCAACCGACAAGTATATTTATTTCCTCTTCCCTGCTTGTTCGTCAGCAATAATAAAGACATGTAGCTAGCTTGTTTCCGCGAACCTGGCCGATCGAGTTGTCAATTCAGTTTCGTCAGGTATTATTCTGTGAGACAGGCACCCGTATCGTGTGTGGGTGTGGCCCGGGACGGACGCCGGACCGTGCGTCCGTGCCCGCCCGAGCCGCACGAGAAAACCGGCCGGTGAAACACCTAGGCCGTACCGGCACCGCAACGGAGCAGAGCTGGGGGGCGGTGGTGATCCACGAAAGGTCGAAAGCGCAGCACTCGATCGAGTCCCCGTTCCCCCGGTTTTTTGTGTGGCGCAGAGCTGGCGTCTCCGAATCCATCCAATCCAAGCACTGGTGGACTCGCCGTGCCGGGAGACAGCGACGCCGGCCAGCGAAAGGACGCGGAGAAAGAAGCTGCGCGTTCGCGCGCGGTTCACCAACCTCGTCACTGTTGTCCATTTGCCATCACTGACGCTTGGAGCTTACTCCACCGCCTTTACTCCCGGTTCTTTTCACGGCGATCCGTCTCTCGCCGGGGATCGCGCGCGCTCGGACGGCTGCACAGGTGAGGTAGCTGCGCCGGGGTATTGACTCTGACTCCTCGCACGCCGGAGGCCGGAGCCAGGGATTCGGAATCTTTAAGTTGCACCGTGGCGTGGCATTTTCATCCAGAGGAGGTTCAGAAATTCAGAACCACCAATATGCCGCCTATCTTTCCCGGTGCATCATATCGGGTTTCAAAGAGTCCCGTAACTATCCTCGATCGATCGCCTCCGGGCGGCACTATAGGACCACGACGTGAAAAATCTGACACTTACGTCGGCTAATCGGTTCCAACCAGTTGCTCCGGTACACGTTGTCTCCCAGTTCACTATCGTCGAAGCCATCTTTCCAACTTCCAAGCTAGAAGAAGATTGGAACCACGGACGGATCCACATACTGTGGTTCAGCTTTTAGCAGCGTGATGATTCTCCACCCACATTATAGTATTCTTCTTTCATACTTTCAATCGGAGCACGCAGCTCTCTCAGTAAGCAACCATTTTGCACGGTTACCACCTGCTTCTCAAGAAAACTCTAAAGGCACACCTTTGTCCGGATTACTAGATCATTATCGTACCCGAGTTCTTCCCACCTTGTAAGTAGAATCATGACGAGGACGACGATCAGGCATGCATGTGCTGATCTTTTCCACTACCAGAGTCCAGAGGAAGCAGGACCCAAAATATCTTGGACTGCTCTTTCAAAAAAAAAAAAAAAACTTGGACTGATGATACAACGCTCACTCTTTTCTTTATTTCAGTTATTTGAGCAGCACTGCACTGTGAACATCATATCGTTGGGGACGAAGAAAAGATTGGCAAGACACCAATATATATATATATATATATATATATATATATATATATATATATATATGCAACTGTAAGCTTCTTTTCATTGGGGGCAGGCAGAATCAAGACTAGTAGTTTGATCTTAAATAGCTGATCTTTGATGGATCAACTGTATCCGACTTTATTTATCCTGCAGCCTTCATCATGACGAGTTAGACGCTGAGAAACAGAATATATATAGATGTGGCTTTTGCCAACGGTTGTCGTTCCTGCAAGATCGGGTGCATGCATGCATGGCCATTGGCCTGGCCATTCTTGGCATGCTGCAAAGAGATGCTCGAGCTCAACTACACGCATGCTATACCGATTGGAGCAATGACCGATTCGGCAATTACTAGTGCTCAATTCCTTGTCCATGATGATCTGGAGCCCTTTTGCCCTGATGTTATGTATGCACCCGTGTCCCTTCGATGTTGATCCACGCTTCGTCTACAGGTATGTAATACATGCTTCTTGTGTTGGGGGCCAAAAGAAGAGACCAAAGAAAGCATGAGCCCATGCTTTCAGTTCACCTGCCATTATCCCAGCAAAGGATCGGAAGAGGTAAAGGAACAGGATATATGCAGGCAGCAGCAAATCTGAGGGATGCCTGCAATCTATGAAAAATCCTGTGACGATGACCGTCATTCTGAACCCTAACGCACAGTGATTAGATGCGGCAGTGCAGAAAGCGGATAATGGCTGCTAGGAGAGTTGGGGGCCATGATTCCACGCCATGATGAGACCAAAAGTTTGCGGAGAAGAAGAGGTGGTGGAGTCCGCTGTCTATGGGGGTGTTTGGTTCCCACCTCCTAAACTTTAGTAGACTAAAATATTTTAGTGAGTTTTAGCTACTTTTTCATGACTAAAGGCTTTAAACTTTAGGGATCATTTTTAGTGGGGTTGTTTGACATTTTAGTGATTAAAATTTAGAGGCCCCAAACCAAACATGCCCAATATATACTGGAGCCTATGCTGGACCCTGGAGTGGAGGTCGTGGCGAGGTCGAACTCGACACGTATGGACCATGGGCGCCTTTAGTGTACTATCTGTCCATCCAAGAAGATTATATTATGCGCTACGCACCAGCAAATGCCTGATCGGATCGTTTAAAAGCTATCGGAATCAGATCACGTGGCCGGCTTCTTACTATGCCGCCATGGAAAGCCAATTAAGGAGCCTAAAATCTGGTTCTTTTCCCCCGTGAAATTAAAGATGAGAAAGGAAAAGAAAAGAAGAATCAGCTTAGTGCTGATCATCAGACGGGATGATGAGCAGCGGCCACGCACCGCGTGCGTGCGTGCGGATTCAATCAAACAAAAGGGACTGAACCGCCCATCCAATTGCGTGGATCCATCCATCATCATCCGGCTGTCTTGTAATGCTGCTGTCTTGGGCTGGGATTCCGCTCTGGTTGGAGGCCGGGGCCGGCAAAAAAAGTCCGCAGCGAGAGGGATCGCCAAACCGAGAGTGGCTCCTGCACTAACTGATGAGCTTCTCCATCATCTCACTCTCATCCTCATATATATATATATATATATATATATATATATATATATATATATATATATATATATATATATATCATATCATTGCGCCTAACCCCGCCGTACTGCGTGCGAATGCGATGCGATGAGATGCGCACGCGTGCACACAATGCCTTGCCTTTGCTCCTCCCGTGCCTAGCAATGGCATGCCGTCAGATCAGCTTGTCGTCTTCGTCCTCCTGTACTGCCGATAGGGAAAGGAAGGGACAGGTCACAGGAGAAGGTCAGTCGCGCGTAATTGCTGCGTGTGCATTTCACACGCTTGGGCTTTGCATTGGCTAGCTAGCCTGGAGCGTCAAGCGTGTATTTGGCTGTATATATGTGCATTGCACTCGATCGGTTTCATCATGTTATCAGGGTAGTACTGAATTTAGTGGCAGGTGAGGCATCTAAGTCTCATGTGAAGTTATTCAGACTGAAGATGAACAGGTTATGTGTCGTCTCGATGTGCCATTACGCGTATCGTCACCCGTTCTATTCTTCGTCCTGTACACGGCTGCTAGCTAGGGAATTGATGTCTTTCAGTGGCCATTTCATATCATAGGGGTGCCTGTCGTCCTGTGTCCCCCGCTGGTGCAGGCCGGCGACAGGCCGAGATGTGTCGTCGTCGGTGTGAGGACTTTGCACAGAATGGCCGCATTCCAAAATTGCGAACACATGGTGGATAAGTACCCATGTATGTTCAGTTTTGTGATGAGTGATTGCCCAATATTTGAGCGTTTCAGTTTGAGTGACTTACTACTAATCTTTGCGAAAGCAATTGTGTGTATGTCTATCGGCTTGTGGTGTGCAGATACTATGCCTAGTGACAGTGGTCAATGGCGTGGAGAAGGTCGAGTAGAGGCTTGCCGTGCCGATGGACTGAGAGCGGTGAAGGACGGAAGCGGGGCTCGAACTGAAGGACCATGGGCGCCGGCGGACTAGCTGTGGTGGCTAGTACTTGGCACCGGCGAGTGCGAGAAGACATGAAGGTAGACCGAGTCGACCAAGTCAAGACGGTGGACGCGCGAGTCGAGCGGAGGCTCAGGGGACTCGGAGTCTGACCGGGCGAAGACTAGGTGGCTCGCGTCAAGTGGTTTGGTGGTTTGGGCCTCAAAACCATCCGCGACGGTTTCCGAGTTTGGGCCTCAAAACTCGAGGTTCGGTAGTTGAGCCGAAAGCTACCGGTGGCGAGTTTCGCGGGTTTGGGCCTCAAAACCCGGGCGGAGCTTCCGAGGAAGCGGGGATGACACGTGGCGGAATCCTGGAGGTTGCGTCGAGGTGACGGCAACTCCTGGCAGGAAGCGGGGCCGTCCATTCAAATCGAGGGAGATATTTACCGGAGCTTGGACTGCAATGCTTAGGCTAGGTAGTTCACTCATTGTATCTAGGGGGTATTTGGGAAATAGCCAAAGCCTCTGATAAATAGAGGATGAAGGGGTATCCTCATCCTATCTCTTGAACCCTAATCATTTTGCCCCAACTCTCTCTCTCTATCCTCTCTCTAGTTCATGAGATCCCTAGGTTGATTTCACCAACCTCTGTAACAACTTGAGTTTGTCGTGAGAAATCGGAGGTCGTAACCTCCGTAAGCCATGGTGGCTTCGATTTCTTGATCGTGTCCCCGTTTTGCTTGTGTTCTTCGCGTTTTGCTTTTGCTCCCTCTTTTTCCCGAGATGATTTCTCTTTGTAGGGAGTAGCTCTTGCAAATCCGTTTGAACCAAGTTGTTCGTATTCGTGAGGAGCATCTTTGCACCGAAGGAATTCCCCTCAAACCTCACGAGTGCGTAGATCGGGCGATTTCTTTGCGGTGTTCTTCGTTCTTGCCCCTTCTCCCCCAAATCCTCGTTTTCCTTTATTTCTCACCAAATTGAACGATGATTTCTTAGGATTAGCTCCCCAACTGTACAAGGATCATGCCTACAAAGTTTGGTTGCAGTTGGAGTTTATTTGGTTGAGTTTTGGGAAGATTTGGAGGAGAAATCACGTTTTTCGGGTTCACTGTGCAGTTTTCGGGAGCGTCGGATGCTCCGAGGGTTTTGCGTCGGACGCTGGGGCGTGCTGACGTCAGCGTCCGTCGCCTCGGTGGTCGACGTTTTTTCGATTTTGGCGTCGGACTCTCTTCTCAGCGTTCGTCGCCCTCTGTCAGCGTCCTACGCCAGCGTCCGTCGCCCTTCCAGTAGGGGCTGATTTTTCTGGGTGCGTCGGACTCTGGCAACGGACCGTCCAACGCCAGCGTCCGTCGGCCTTCCAGCAAGGATTTTCAGGATTTTCTTCGTCGCTGTTTTGGTCGTTTCTCCCTCTTCCGGACTCCGAATTGAGTTCCGTTTGTTGCGTTGGTTTCGTAATCACGCAGGGAACTTGATGAAACACTTTTGAGACCAGTTCTCATAAGTATTTTTGGGAGAGCTCTCTTCTCTTCTCCATAGGGTTTGAGAGCCTCACTATCGGTGTCACGGTTTGAGTTCTTGGTTTCCGGAAGATCCGCTGTACCTCTTGGTCTTCGCCAAAGGTATCCACCCTCTCTAGGGTCGTGATCTTGCTGGTGGAGTAAGCTTGCTTGCTGGGGTTGTTTTTGGGAAGAGTGGCCCGAATATTTCCGAGTGAAATTTGAGGCTCCCATTCACCCCCCCTCTGGTCACCGTTCTCGGTCCTTCAATTGGTATCGGAGCTGGTTAAGGATCATTCCACCTTACACGGTTCTTGATCCGCGAAGGCGACATGGAGCGAGGTGCTGGCAAACCTCCGTTCTTCGATGGAACGAATTTCGCCTATTGGAAGGTGCGCATGTCTGCTTATCTTCAAGGGCTTGATTCGAAGATTTGGGAGATTTGTGAGAATGAGGACTACGTGGTTCTTGGCGCTCGGATCACTGAACTCCAAGTTACGCAACATGCTTCAAACACAAGAGCTCGTAGCATCCTCTTCTCGAGTTTGTCTCTTCCTGAGTTTGAGCGGGTTTCGAGTTTCACTACGGTACGAGAGATCTGGCAAACACTTGTGCGATATCATGAGGGCAACCCTCAGATCAAGTCTAGATTCTTCGACACGTACCATAGGGAGTACGAGAACTTCGTTCAGTTGGCCGGCGAATCCGTTGACGGGATGTTCACTCGCTTCCAATCTATCGTCAACAAGATGTGTGCTAATCGAGCCAACTTGCCCTATGATGATCATGAGATGGCTATCAAGCTTTTGCATGCTCTTGATCGGAGGATGTGGAAGATGAAGGTGGCTGCCATTCAGGAGTCACCGGGCTATGATCCCCTGACCGTGGACGAGCTGTTCAGCAAGCTCAAGTCCTCAGAGATTGACCACCAGACCCGGGCCAAGCTTGAGAACCCGTCGAACACATCCATGGCGTTGGTTTCCGGCCCTGACGGTGTGTCTTCTTCTTCCTCTAACCCTTCACACTCTTCATTCGCTTTGTCTTTGATGTCTGTGACAGAGGAACAAGTGGAGGCTCTTGGAGATGATGAGCTGACCTTGGTCATCACTAAGTTCTCACGGTTTCACAACAACCGTTTGAACAGGCGACGTGGTGGCTCGGCCAAGGGGTGCTACCGTTGCGGTGATGAGGATCACTTCATCGCAAACTGCCCCAAGAAAGCTGCGGGTGACTTCACCAAGCGCAAGGACAAGCGCGAGCACCGCTTCGAGGACAAGCACAAGGCCAAGGGCGGCTACAACCGAAGGTCCTCCAAGAAGGTGATCGATAAGGTGAAGGCCAAGCACCGAGCCTTCCTCGCCTCCCTCAGCAACATCGATGCCTCCTCCGACGGGGGCTCTTCCTCAAGCGACGATGAGTCGAAGGGAAAGGTTGAGGACAAGCTCAATGGCCTCTGCTTCTATGCCGACGCCAAGCACGGTGGCTTTTGCACCATGGCGATTGAAAAAGGCAAGGTCGGGAAGCGCAAGGATGACCCCGACTACGACTACGACTCCAATACTCCCGAGGTATCACCCACCATCGAATCCCTCTCTCTCGAGCTTGAGTCTCTGAACGATACCTTGCTTAGTCAGGATGCTTTGCTCAAGCGTGCCGCTTGTGAGAGGAACGATTTCAAGGCGAAGTACCTTAGCACGCTTCATGAGCTAGAGTTTGCTAAGGCACAAGTGGTGGTTACCGAGGAGGTAGAGTGTGATGCTTGTGCCATCCACATGTCTGATCTTGTCACTCTCCAGGACAAGTATGACACTCTACTTGAGAAGATTAATGAGCTGAAGGCTAGGCCTAGCTTACTTGGTGCGTGCAAGTCTTGCTTAGGCTTGCGTTCTGAGCTGGCACAGAAGGATGCTAGGATCGCTGTACTAGAGAAGGTTAGCTCAGATAGCACTAGAGAGTCAGATCGCTTTGAGGCTTTGGAACTTGAGATCGCGTCGTGCAGACACGACAAGATGCGTACCGAGGAAGAAAACACATACCTTCGGTCCATCTTGAGCTGGGTGTCTTGCCGAGAGCCGCAGTTGGGGATGATGCTTAGCCAATGCAAAATGGCTAGCAGCACTGAAGAATCATTGCCCTAGTTGGTTTCGGTGATTAACGACAATTAAAGATTATTATGGCTAACGTGTGTTTTGCAGAGGCTATGCGTAGCTTAGCCATAGTGATCAAGAAGAATGGGCATTTATGGTCATCACTTAGCCCCCAAGATGGATATCGTTTCGGATTTCAAAGAGACATGATGAAGGCCCTAGAATGATAGGCTAAGTGCCATAAGATGATGAAGGGCACTTAGAAATAGATAGGGCTTCTCTTTTTTATCTTTGACCGTACTATTAAGAGGGGTTGAGACTAGTAGCTTGACTTAGGAAAGCTTCATGACTTAGGTGTGGTGCACACTTGACTTCCTTAGCTCTAAGCAAGCCTATGTTGACTGTAAGATAGCCTAGAACAATTTCCATATTCATCGCGACGAAAAACAAAGTTGTTAGAACTGTTTTCTGGGCGTCGGACGCTCCTGACGGGGGCGTCGGACGCTGTCCGTCGCGTCAGACAAAGGCGTCGGACGCTGGGTGGTTGAGTCCATAGCGTCCGTTGACCTTCCAGTGGAGATGTTTTCTGGCTAAGTTTTTCAGGGTCCATCGTACGCTGTCCGTCGGCCAGGCGTCGGACGCTGGGAAGAGCGTCCGTCGACCTTCCAGAGAGGCTATTTTTCAGCCCGAGCCAGAGTGCAGCGTCGGACGCTTCGGATGAGCGTCCGTCGCTGGGAACAGTGTGTCAGAACTAGCCGTTGGGCAGGGCGTCGGAGCGTCCGTCGCCCAAACTATGAACAGAAACTAGCCGTTGGGCATGCGACGAACCGTCCGTCGCCTAGTCGACAGAGCGTCCGTCGCCAACTTAAGTTGCTAGCCCGAGGCAGTTTTCAGAGGGTCTATTTATAGCCCCTCCCACTTCTCTCCCACCTTGCCTTTGCTCATTTGAGTTGCTGAGTTTGTTGAGAAGGTTGGGAAGAGAGCAAGAGCCCTAGAGACAGAGAGAGTGATTCGCGAATCCATCCATCCTCTCTCTAGTTCATCCAAGAGTTCAAGTGTGCATCCTCTAGTTGTGAAGCTTGAGTGAGTCAAGCGAAGATCGAGGCTTGTTACTCTTGGTGATCGATATCACCTAGACGGTCCGGTGGTGCTCGGAGGAAGGTGATCGCCGGAGGATTGTCGGCGGCCCTTCTCCATCGACGTTTGTGATCGGTTGTGGACGATTCACCGAGCCGGAGTGGCGAAGAATCAGCCCATAGAGAGCACTCATCACTTGCGCGGGATTGAGGGGGAGCTATACCTTGCGAGGTGCTCCAACGAGGACTAGGGGGGAGTGTCGACTCCTCGATACCTCGACAAAACATCGCCGTGTTAAGCATCTCTTTCCCTAGCTCTTTATTACTGCATTACTTTCCGCACTTGTCATTTCTTTCATACTAGAATTGTGTAGGAAGTTTTCGCTTTCCATTGACTTGCTACCGTTTTCTAGCTAGGACACACAAGCGGTAGGCACTAGGGGGTTAATTGGCTCTTTATAGGTTTAATTCTTGTTTAGAAATTAAAAAGAGCTCAATTCACCCCCCTTCTTGGGCATCTTGATCCTTTCAATTGGTATCAAAGCAAGGTTTGCTCTAAATTAGGCTTCACCGCCTAGAGCAAGATGTCTCATGGGGATGGACCACCTCCCATGTTCGATGGAGACGACTTTCCTTATTGGAAAGTTCGTATGGAGGCCTATCTAGAGGCCGTTGACGTGGGCGTGCTCAAAGCCGCCACAAAGGGAGGCACTCTTTTCGCGGAGGACCTCAACTTTGATAAGCACAATGCCAAGACGAAGAACATACTCTTTCGTGGCATTAGCAAGGATGTCTTCAACCGAGTGCGTAATGCCAACGACGCATTTGAGTTGTGGACCACTATTTGTGCTCTTCACGAAGGCACAAAAAGTGAGCGTGAAGAACGCTATCACTTGGTTATGGCTAAGCTCAATTCTTTTTCCATGCCTGCAAATGAAAATGCAAATGAAATGTACTCACGACTTAACATTATTGTAGAGGAATTGAATGGGCTCGGTCTCAACCAAATGGCGCCGGCCGATGTGGTACGCAAGATCCTTTGTGTCTTGCCCATTGAGAAGTATGGCCACATCATCACGGTTCTTCACCAAGGAGATCTCTCCGCCGCTACACCAACACAAATCTTGGGCAAGATCAATGCTCATGAGATGTACATGAAGATTGGTGATGGTGGCTCTTCTTCCTCCTCCAAGAAGAAAGAAAAAAAGAAGGAAGAGAAGAAGGACTTGGCACTCAAGGCATCCTCTTCAGAGAAGCACAAGATGCAAGTCATGTATGAGAGTACAAGCAATGATGAGGATGATGATGACCTCGCTCTCATGGTGAAGAAAACAACCAAGATGTTGAAGAAGCTAAGCAAGAATGGAGTCAATTTTGACTCAAAGAAGAAGAAATTCTTCACAAGCTCTTCAAGAAAGCCTCTCTCCAAGATGGATTGCTACAATTGTGGCAAACTTGGACACTTGGCTCATGCTTGCCCCGAAGAGAAGAAAGACAAGTACAAGAACAAGAAAGCAAACAACAAGTTCAAGTACAACAAGGGCAACAAAGATGAGTCAAGTGATGAGGAGAAGAAGGATGACAAGCCATTCAAGAAGAAGAAGAAGAACTTCAACTTCCACAAGAAGAAGAAGAATGGCAAAGCCTACATTGTTGGTGATTGGCTCACCGACATTGAAGACTCAAGTGACTCATTCGAAGATGAAAGTGAAGAAGAGAAGGTGGCCGCCTTGGTGATTGGTTCATCTACTCCACCGCCACCCCCTCCATCATCTCTGGGCTCATCCTCTACACACCTATGCCTCATGGCTAAAGGTGACAAAAAGGTACAAAAAGAGGATAGTGATGATGAGGCTAGCTCTAGTGATGATAGTGATGATGAGTTTGAGGCACCTTCCTATGATGAGCTAATTGTAATTTGCAACAAATATAATAAGCTCATTAGGAAGTATAAAGCTAAAAGTGAATCACTAGAGAAAGCCAACGATAACTTGCATGCTAAGCTTGATGACTTTTCTAGTGCTAATGATGAATTGAAGCTTGAGAACAAATCTCTCTCATCTAACACTAGGGAGCTCAAAGCCTCACTCAAGCAAGCTAATGAGAAACATGATAAGCTTGAAAGGTCAACACAAGAGCTCCATACAAGATATAACTTGCTAAAAGATGACTACAACCAAGTTAAGAATGAACATGGTACACTTGTGATAGCTAATGAATTTCTTTCAAGTAATCTTGCTACACATGATGCTATTAACCCGGTTGTTAAGTGTGATATAGCTACTTCTTGTGAGGACTTACTTGATGAAGTTGCTAGTGAGCAAAATGCTAAGTGCAAGGGCAAGAAGGTAGTTGAGGCCGAAAAGTATGATGACTATGTGAAGATGAGGCAAGAAAACTCCAAGCTCAAGGAAGAGCTAATCAACCTCAAGGCAAGCAAGCCATTCACTATCAAGTCGGCCAAGCAAGATGACAAAGATGCAATGACCTTGATTAACTCTCTCAAAGAGGAAAATGCAAAGCTCAAGGTTGAGAAGATCAAGCTTGCAAGTGGATTGGAGAAGTTCACCAAGGGCCACAACCTCCAAAGTGAGCTCTTGATAAAAACTATCATGAAGACCGACAAGACTGGCATTGGGTTCAAGGAGAACCAAGTCATGAAGGCCAAAGTCAAGATAGAAGCCAAGAACTACTACAAGAATAAGGCCATGAGAAGCAACTATGACACACCAAAGCCCAAGCCCAAGAAGTGCTATGGATGTGGTCAAGAGGGTCACTTTGAATCCCAATGCAAGACTCCACCTCCCAAGACCTTTCCCAAGCACATAAGGCCTTTCGCTCATGATGCACACTTCATCATCAACAAGGACTCCAAGGGTAGACCTCAAGCTGTGTTTCTCGGTCCTAAGATGAAGAACAAGCCCAAAGTGCTATGGGTTGCTAAGGAGTTGGTGGACAAGGCTATGGGACCTCGCCAAGTGTGGGTTCCCAAACAACAAGCTTAACTCCAAGTTGCTTGTGTGTAGGTGAACTACAAGACCGGTGGAAGTCATTGGGTGATTGATAGTGGATGCACTCAACATATGACCGGTGACTCCCGGATGTTCACCACACTTGAGGAAGATTGTGAAGGGCAAGACAAGATTACCTTTGGGGATAATTCAAAAGGAAAAGTGCAAGGCCTAGGCAAAGTGGCAATCTCAAATGATCAATCAATATCAAATGTCTTGCTAGTACAATCTTTGAGCTTCAACTTGCTATCGGTGGGACAACTATGTGATCTTGGTTTCCAATGTCTCTTCACTCCAAATGAGATAGTTATGTCCAAGATTGAGGATTCATCATTGATATTCAAAGGGTTTCGACACAACAATCTCTACCTAGTGGACTTCACCTCAAATGAAGCTAGTTTGCAAACATGTCTATTCTCCAAGAGTTCTTTGGGTTGGCTATGGCATAGAAGATTAGCACATGTGGGAATGTCAACTTTGAAGAAGTTTGTCAAGAAGGAGTTGGTTAGAGGTGTGAAGGATGTTGTGTTTGTGAAGGACAAACTTTGTAGTGCATGTCAAGCCGGCAAGCAAGTGGCAAACACTCATCCAACCAAAGCTTTCATGTCAACCTCAAGAGTCCTAGAGCTACTTCACATGGATCTATTTGGACCTACCACCTATGCTAGCCTTGGTGGCAATCTCTTTTGCTTGGTGGTAGTTGATGACTACTCTAGGTACACTTGGGTGTTCTTTCTTCAAGACAAGGGAGAAACTCAATCAATATTCAAGAAGTTTGCAACTAGAGCCTAAAATGAGTTTGATGTGAAGATCAAGAAGATAAGAAGTGACAATGGGACCGAGTTTTTGAACACCAAGATTGAAGACTATTGTTATGAAGTTGGGATCAAGCATGAAGTGTCCGTCACCTATACTCCTCAACAAAATGGTGTAGTAGAGAGAAAGAACCGAACGCTCATTACTCTTGCAAGATCAATGCTTGATGAATACAACACCCCCGAGAAGTTTTGGGCCAAAGCAATCAACACCGCATGCTATGCGGCCAACCGGCTATTTGTCCAAAGGCTTCTCAAGAATACCCCCTATGAGCTTGTGAATGGGAAGAAACCGGATATATCCTTTTTCCGAGTGTTTGGTTGCAAAGTGTACATCTACAAGAAGCGCCAACACTTGGGCAAGTTCCAAAGAAGATGTGACATTGGTTTCTTACTTGGTTATTCTCTTAAATCCAAGGCATATCGAGTATTTAACAAAGCCTCCGGCCTAGTTGAAGAAACATATGACTTGGAGTTTGATGAAACTAATGGCTCTCAAGAAGAGCATGAAAATCTTGATGATGTAGGTGATGAACCCTTGAGGGAGGCTATGAAGAATATGCCCGTTGGTGCAATCAATCCACAAGAGGTGGAAGAAGATGAAGATGACTCAAATTAAGAACCCTCTCCACCTCACACGCCTCAAGTTGATGAAGAACAAGTGAGGGAAGCACAAGAAGATACCTTCATCCCTCAAGAACAAGCCGAGGCTCAAGCTAGTGATGTTGATGCACCACAACCTCCTCCCCAAGTGATTAATAGAAGATCTACACCTTTGCTTCAAGCTCATCCACAAGACCTCGTCATAGGGAGTCCATCAAGGGGGGTAACAACTCGATCTAAACTTGCTTCTTATGTTGAACATCACTCCTTTGTTTCCTTTGTTGAGCCTTCTAGTGTGGAGGATGCACTTGCGGATCCGGATTGGGTGAATGCCATGCATGAAGAGTTGAACAACTTCACCCGGAATGAAGTGTGGACACTAGTAGAAAAGCCCAATGGAGCAAGAATCATTGGCACCAAGTGGGTGTTTAGGAACAAGCAAGATGATCAAGGAGTGGTTGTGAGGAACAAGGCAAGATTGGTGGCAAAGGGGTTCTCCCAAGTTGAAGGCTTGGATTTTGGGGAGACCTTTGCACTGGTTGCAAGACTAGAAGCCATTCGTATCCTTTTGGCATATGCTTCACACCATAAAATGAAACTTTTTCAAATGGATGTGAAGAATGCCTTTCTTAATGGTTTCATTAATGAACTTGTTTTTGTCTCACAACCTCCCGGGTTTGAAGACCCAAATTGTCCTAATCATGTGTATAGGTTGTCCAAGGCACTCTATGGATTGAAGCAAGCTCCAAGAGCTTGGTATGAGAGGCTAAGGGATTTCCTACTCAAGAAGGGCTTCAAGATCGGGAAAGTGGATACCACACTCTTCACCAAGGTGCTAGATGGAGGATCTTTGTTTGCCAAGTATATGTCGATGACATTATATTTGGGTCAACAAACCAAGGTCATAGCAAGGAATTTGGTGCATTGATGTCCAAGGAGTTCGAGATGTCAATGATTGGCGAGCTAACCTTCTTCCTCCGCTTCCAAGTGAAGCAATTGAGGGAGGGCACCTTCATATCTCAAGAGAAGTACACTTATGATGTACTCAAGAAATTCAAAATGGAGGATTGCAAGCCAATCAAGACCCCAATGCCAACTAATGGGCATCTCGATCTCGATGAGGGAGGTAAACCAATTGACCAAACTCTCTATCATTCTATGATCGGTAGTTTACTTTACCTCACCGCTTCTAGGCCGGATATCATGTTTAGTGTGTGTATGTGTGCTAGGTTTCAAGCAAACCCTAAGGAGTCGCATCTTTGTGCGGTTAAAAGAATCCTTAGGTACTTAAGGCACACCCCTAGCATGGGTCTTTGGTATCCCAAAGGAGCTCCCTTCCAACTAGTTGGCTATTCCGATTCGGATTACGCCGGGTGTAAGGTTGATAGGAAGAGTACCTCCGGCGGGTGCCACATGCTAGGAAGATCACTTGTTTCTTGGTCCTCAAAAAAGCAAAATAGTGTGGCATTATCAACCGCCGAGGCGGAATACATTGCCATGGGAGCAAGTTGTGCACAAATCTTATACATGACCCAAACACTCTTTGATTACGGCGTGTTTTTAAAAGAAGTTCCACTCTTGTGTGATAATGAAAGCGCCGTAAAGCTTGCAAATAACCCGGTTCAACACTCTCGCACCAAGCACATAGATATTCGCCATCACTTTCTTAGAGATCATGTGGCTAGGAAAGACATAACACTAGTTGGAGTTAAGAGCGAAGAGCAATTGGCGGATATCTTCACTAAACCACTCGATGAAACAACCTTTCGTAGGTTGAGAAGCGAGTTAAATGTGCTTGATCACTCTAACTTCACTAAAAGATGAGTTTGTGTGAACCATGCATTCATATGTAATATAACATGTTTAATTTGATAATGCACATAGGCTTGGCTAACACGGTTAAGATAACCGCCCTCAAAGCGTGTGACAAAGCTTAACCGCGGTTTAAACTTGCAAGCAACTTAGATTCAAATTTCGTATTGCATAGCATATGCATGTGTGTTGTTTGCCATTCCTTTTCGGTTAAGTTCTTTTGAGCATCCTCTATGTTCGTCCACTTAGGGGAGCATTCCAAGATCAAGACACTTCTATACCCCTCTTGTGGCCATATGATGTCTCTTTGGTGCTTCCATTCGAATATTTTGAGCTAAAAACTAAAATTAAGCCTATGGCAAACTATTTGGAAATGAGTGTTTGAGAGATGGTTCTCATATCAAGTCCAATCAGGTGTTATTTGGATCTTATTAGGATTGGAACTTGGTTGGGAGAAAGATGCAAAAAGAAAATTTAAAAAATTCTATTTAAAAGGCGTCGGACGCTGCCGACGGACGCTCGGTGTCAATTGCCTCAGCGTCCGTCGCGATCGTCCGGAGATTAAAGTTGCCCGCTTATAGGGCGACAGATGCTCCCCCAAGCGTCCATCGCGGTCAATGCAATTGGGCATTTCAAATCTGTTCTGGAAGCCTGACGGACGATGCCGTCGGACGCTCCCCGAGCGTCCGTCGCGAACTTAACGGCGATTTTTTTAAAAAAAACCCGACTCTTCTCTGTTCTTCCGTTCGCCGCCGCATCGTTCTCCAAACCCGAGCCGCCGGGATTTCGCCGCCGCGGACCCTGCCTGCACCACCACCTCCTCCCTGCGCCGCCACTCCTACTTGCGCCACTCCACAAGCACCGCCTGCCTCCTGCGCCGCCGCAGCAGCCTCCCTGCGCCGCTGCTCCATCCAGCCCAAACCCTAACCGCCGCCGCGCCAGGGCCCTTCCTCCCAGCACTCACACCGCTGCTCCACCCAACACTGCCACCACAGAGCACTTGCCCGCAGTTCCACCACTCCTTGCCGAGGAGCTCTCATCCAAGGAGGTTATGTGATCTCAATTGCGCGTCAAGGTGAAATTCAAATCATGTGTCTTTCCCTCTAGATTGCAAATCACCTCTCCAATTCTCTATCACCACACCTAAACCCTACCTTGCCTTGATTAGAGTGCGGATTGCGGGTTGTGGTTGATCGATCGGAGGATCTTTTCCCTTCTCTTGTTTTGGTCACGGTTCGAGGTATGAAATGACAAAATTGATCTCTATTTCTTATCTACTTATTTTCACTCTCTAGTCACTCTCTTCTCTAGCTTATTTTCTTATGGTTATACCCCTATCTATCTAACGAGCAGGGTCAGTTGATCAGAGAATCAGAGGGTCAGTTGAGCAGTGACAGTGAACTCGAGGCAAAGCCCGTGAGTATGGATCGAGGCAAAGCCTCGCAAGGATAGTCCAGGGTCGGCGTGCCACTCTTACAGTTGATTGTTCTGTGGATTGTTAGATTGTCAGTGGTTTCAGTGACAGTTGGGGCAGTGAGTTTGTGGTTTGTCCTTTGAGGATTCTTGTCAGCGATTTGATTGCAAAGGGATTGAGAAATGGCAAGAACGAAGAATGCAGGTCCCGTTCCCGGTAGTGGTGGTGACCCTCCACCTCCACCGCATCCACCCACTGACCGGGGAAAGGGCAAGCAAAAGGTTATATCACGGAAGCGCAAGAGGCCAGCGATGGATCCAGACTCGGTTGCAGCACTAGCAGTGGCAGAGGCTGCCGAGATAGCGGAATGAGGTGGACGTTGTGCCGGCTTGAGGCTCTCGCCTCGCCGTGGAGCGCGTCATGAGTCCCCTCCACCTCCAGAGACAGAGCCCGTCGAGGCTACAGAGGCAGAGGAGACAGAGCCAGTCCTAGAGACTGAGCAGCCAGAGGCCGCGGGCCACTCTTCCATTGGAGAGCTGATGAGCCGTCGAGTGACCCGATCCAGAGGCTCAGGTGCACCACCTAGTCCTCCAGGACCTCGGCTCCCAGACCCAGTGAGGCACTAGGTCAAAGCGCTTACAGCAAAGCAAGTCCAGCTACTTCGCTTCGTCGACTTCCAGTCCTGGTTCCCACCTCAGAGGGATCCATGTGCCGGACGAGATTTCTACACCACAGTGCACGAGGACTTCTACAGAGCATATATAGACACTGATGCTCCTCTCAGGGCTCACAGGGTGTGCCCATCTGCCCATATAGAGGGGATCGGTGGTCCAGAGATCCTGCAGTACCTTCAGTATATTCAGGGTCTGACAGATCTGATGGGACGTTCAGGGGCATATCAGAAGGACTAGGTATATCAGTTTTACGCCTCTCTGTGGATCTCACCTGATCACGAGTTCCTACATTTTGGATTCAAGGGACGTGATTTCAGGGTTACAACTGCTAGATTCAGAGAGCTATTCCACCTAGAGTCCTCTCCTATGAGGATTCATAGTTTGTGCTATGGGGATCAGGAGGTCCCTCGCCGACCTCACGATGGTATAGTGCCATCTACGGATTTCGTGAGGCCGTGCTTTCAGCAGCCGTTCACTGAGGGTTCGAGCCGTACACCACGTGACCTCACTCCACTAGCTCGGATCCTCCACGAGGTACTCAGACGTACTATCCTACCCCGGATTGGAGCTCGGGACATGATTACACGTCTACAGCTTTGGCTCCTTGCTGATGTCGTCCGGAAGGAGAAGTTCGACCTCTAGGACTTGATAGTGAGCGAGCTTGAGGATATCATAGCCGCTAGGTTCAGGGGTCACTGGCAGCTGCAGTTTGCTCATTGGATCTCTTATATGATAGTTGCCAAGACCAGGTCAGGGGCTATGAGAGTCACTCTTACAAGGTCAGCGACAGAGTTTCCTGTATACTCGATGAGTCAGCTGGTGATACATGGAAACCTACCTCGCCCCAGCAGAGCTTATAGACCAGGCACTAGGCAGGCAGGTGTGCCACCACAGTCGGCAGAGGTCACGGATGCTACAGTTGAGCAGATTGCTCAGGCAGAGCTGGCAGACTTAGACACAGAGATTGATACAGCTACCGAGACAGTCTATAGAGAGGACCTCGACTCCGACAGCTCTGACGAGGACTACCAGCCCGTGCGTGAGTACGCGCCAATACCACATGACCATGAGGCAGGAGGGTCAGGCACAGCTGCAGCAGCTCCAGCTCTAGGTTCTAGCTCCTCAGAGGCTACTTTGCTCACAATTCTGTCGAGGATGCAAGAAGAGCAGTCACGTCAGGCAGAGGAGCAGAGGCGACAGGCTGCCGATCTACGGAGGCTTACTGAGTAGCAGCTGGCAGCTCAGGCCCACACACAGGCCAGATAGGACGAGTTCTAGCGTCAGTTCTTGGCCTATCAGCTCCAGCAGGCAGAGATCCAGAAGACCCAGACGTTGCTACTTGAGCGTCTTCTAGCCTCTAGCTCCGGGCAGACTTCCATGCCACAGTTTCAGTTGCCCGGCGTATCACAGCAGCAGCAGTTCACCTCACCTCCACAGAAGCCTCCAGTGGTTGTGGTTCCGACTCCAGCGTTACCGTCCACATGACAGCAGAGTCAGGCACCAGCTACTCCTCCGTTCCAGCCAGCAGCCTCTCCTGAGTACCAGACTCCGAGGACCCAGGTATCCTCTTGGATAGCTTCAACCGGAGAGTTTCAGACAGGATTCACTCCTATCCGAGGAACTAACATAGCTGAGGCCTCGAGAGATCTGTCAGCGTCTTACTTGGAGATCACGGGAGAAGACTCCCCAGGAGCAGCTCAGCCAGTCTCACCAGCTCCAGCAGTTGCAGCCGATCCTCCGGCGACGGGCACCCACTTATCTTCAGTTGTCTCGTCGGAGATCGCTCCTGAGCAGTCAGCACAGACAGTCACTACCCCTCCAGCTGCAGTTCAGACGGATGCCATCTCACTAGCAGATGAGGGAGTTACAGTGGCAGTGTCTTCTCCAGCTCAGACTCAGCCCGCAGAGGTTGCAGCAGCAGTGTCACTAGTGGCACTAGCAGTGACACCGTCTCCCTCGCCTCGAGTTTTCACTCGTCGAGTTCCCAGGCCCGCTACTACAGAGGCAAGACCGTCAGAGGCACCAGCTGAGCCTCAGGGGGAGACAGTTGAGACACCAGCTCCAGAGATCACTCCAGCTACACCTACACCGGCAGAGGCCGAGGCAGATGATGAGTCAGACGAGTCAGACCTTCAGGACTTCATCATGCTTGATCGGAAGGCTGCAGCTCCTCCACCTTCTTCTCCAACCCCAGACGCTTAGTTTTTGGTGCTAGACACCAAAGGGGGAGAGAGGGTCGAGTATAGAGATAGGGGGAGAGATTTGGATCTTTGTATGCTTAATTACCCCGTACTCTTTCATCATGTCTACTTCTATGCATTTGTTTATATGTGTGATGTGATGATTACCTTGGTTGATGATTATATGGTTGCATGTGACAAACTCTTGATTATCACTAATATATCTTGTGAGTTGTCTCATGTTTCATGATATATCTCTATGCTTAAACGTTAATTGAGCTTCCGCGCTATACTTCGATACATCTTTTGATAATATCATGAGGTACTTCTTTTTCATTCATATCTATGAGTACCATGATTTGTGATTTGGTTTGGGTGAGCAAGTGTGCTTCTTTACAAATTCACTAACCCTTGCTCAACCATTCCAAGTCACCATAAAGTCTAAACCTTAACTCTTATCCATACTCGAGGTTCTATTGTCGTCAATCACCAAAAAGGGGGAGATTTAGGAATCATTACCCTAGTTGGTTTCGGTGATTAACGACAATTAGAGATTACTATGGCTAACGTGTGTTTTGCAGAGGCTATGCGTAGCTTAGCCATAGTGATCAAGAAGAATGGGCATTTATGGTCATCACTTAGCCCCCAAGATGGATATCGTTTCGGATTTCAAGGAGACATGATGAAGACCCTAGAATGATAGGCTAAGTGTCATAAGATGATGAAGGGCACTTAGAAATAGATAGGGCTTCTCTTTTTTTATCTTTGACCGTACTATTAAGAGGGGTTGAGACTAGTAGCTTGACTTAGGAAAGCTTCATGACTTAGGTGTGGTGCACACTTGACTTCCTTAGCTCTAAGCAAGCCTACGTTGACCGTAAGATAGCCTAGAACAACTTCCATATTCATCACGACGAAAAACGAAGTTGTTAGAACTGTTTTCTGGGCGTCGGACGCTCCTGACGGGAGCGTCGGACGCTATACGTCGCGTCGGACAAAGGCACCAGACGCTGGGTGGTTGAGTCCACAGCGTCCGTTGACCTTCCAGTGGAGATGTTTTCTGGCTAAGTTTTTCAGGGTCCGTCGGACGCTGTCCGTCGGCCAGGCGTCGGACGCTGGGAAGAGCGTCCGTCGACCTTCCAGAGAGGCTGTTTTTCAGCCCGAGCCAGAGTGCAACGTCGGACGCTTGGGATGAGCGTCCGTCGCCCAGTGACGTAGCGTCCATCGCTGGGAACAGTGTGTCAGAACTAGCCGTTGGGCAGGGCGTCGGAGCGAACGTCGCCCAAACTATGAACAGAAACTAGCCGTTGGGCATGCGACGAACCGTCCGTCGCCTAGTCGACAGAGCGTCCGTCGCCAACTTAAGTTGCTAGCCCGAGGCAGTTTTCAGAGGGTCTATTTATAGCCCCTCCCACTTCTCTCCCACCTTGCCTTTGCTCATTTGAGTTGCTGAGTTTGTTGAGAAGGTTGGGAAGAGAGCAAGAGCCCTAGAGACAGAGAGAGTGATTCGCGAATCCATCCATCCTCTCTCTAGTTCATCCAAGAGTTCAAGTGTGCATCCTCTAGTTGTGAAGCTTGAGTGAGTCAAGCGAAGATCGAGGCTTGTTACTCTTGGTGATCGATATCACCTAGACGGTCCGGTGGTGCTCGGAGGAAGGTGATCGCCGGAGGATTGTCGGCGGCCCTTCTCCATCGACGTTTGTGATCGGTTGTGGGCGATTCACCGAGCCGGAGTGGCGAAGAATCAGCCCGTAGAGAGCACTCATCCCTTGCGCGGGATTGAGGGGGAGCTATACCTTGCGAGGTGCTCCAACAAGGACTAGGGGGGAGTGTCGACTCCTCGATACCTCGTCAAAACATCGCCGTGTCAAGAATCTCTTTCCCTAGCTCTTTATTACCGCATTACTTTCCGCAGTTGTCATTTCTTTCATACTAGAATTGTGTAGGAAGTTTTCGCTTTCCATTGACTTGCTACCGTTTTCTAGCTAGGACACACAAGCGGTAGGCACTAGGGGGTTAATTGGCTCTTTATAGATTTAATTCTTGTTTAGAAATTAAAAAGAGCCCAATTCACCCCCCTTCTTGGGCATCTTGATCCTTTCAAGCACGGGAGTAGGGTTTGCTGTAGGTGGGAAGGACGATAGGTTGTTCGGTAAGATGGGTGAGTACAGTGGTTTGAGCAAGAGTGAGAAACCCACCACAACTCCCAAGCTTACCAAGATCACTCCACCTAAGCCTACCAACCCCTCTGAGTTTCCTGTGAGAGATGGTGTGTTTGAAGAGCCACCCAAAACCACTCCACAGAAGCAAGTGTGGATTGCCAAACCGAACCATCTTCGCAACCCACTTGACACACTGCCAGACATCTCTAGTGATCCCCTTCCTAAGAAAGCTAGAGTCACCCAACCCAACAAGAGAGTGCCTACCAAGAGTATGGTGAGGTACCATTGTGAGTATTGTGAGCGGGATGGGCACTTGGCTGAGTTTTGCTTTAGGAGGAAGAGAGATGATCGGAGGCAGGTTGAGTTAAACAACCGGGACATGTACCACCCACGAGTTAGGGTGCGTGAACCGGAAGTTCAGAGGCGCACTTCTAGGCCTAGAGGTACAATGCCTCAAGGTGCTAGGCCTCAGGAGGCGAGACCACGTGGTGGTCGTGCCCGGCGGGGTACCGGTCGTGATCCATACGACTACGGGCCTCGCGGCGGTGGCTTTACTCCACCCTTCTTTAGCGGACCATGTTTTCCCTATCGTGGTGATCGCTATCCTCCCATGGGGCAGGAGATGTTTGGTTTTTCTCCTAACCCTTTCTTTGGGCAAATGGGACAACACTGGTATCCTTCACAGTTTACTAACCCCAGTGTTGCGCCGTTTGCTCACCCTATGTCTTTCTATTGATGTAGGAAGGAGGACTGGAGGAGACTTGGCTTGTGGATTCCGAATGTTCACGCCATATGACCGGAAGTGCCAAGTGGTTCTCCAGCCTCGACCCCGTACGCCACACCGAGTACATCACCTTCGGGGACAAGAGTAAAGGTAAAGTTGTCTCCCGGGGGTCCATCCGAGTCAATTCGTCTTTTGTCCTCAAGGATGTTGCTTTGGTTGCGAATTTGCATTTTAACCTTCTATCGGTTTCGCAACTCCTTGAAGACGGTTTTGAGGTGAGCTTTAAGCCAAACTTGTCTCGGATTTTGGACTCTCGTAGTGAGCTTGTTTGCTGGATTTTACCCTTCGGGAAGGTTTTTCGTGCGGATTTTTCTATCTCTTCCGGACCTTCTCATTGTCTTCTTGCCGGTTCTTCTTCCGAGCTTTGGAAGTGGCATAGGAGATTGGGACATTTGAGTTTTGACTTGCTTGCAAGTCTTAGCTCAATGGACCTTATCCAAGGATTGCCAAAGCTGAAGTTCGAGAAAGATTTGGTTTGCCATCCTTGCAGACATGGCAAGATGGTTGCTGCTTCCCATCCTCCCGTAACTCAAATCATGACCTCACAACCCGGTGAGCTCTTCCACATGGACACAGTTGGTCTAGCTCGGATTAGGTCGGAAGGAGGGAAGTGGTATGTGATTGTAGTCGTTGATGACTACTCGAGGTACTCTTGGGTGTTCTTTTTGGAGAGTAAGGATGAGCCTTTTATGCATGTGCGTGATCTGATTTTGAGATTGCAAAATGAGCTACCTAAGCATGCCATGAGAGCTATTCGCAGTGACAATGGCACAGAATTCAAGAATGCTCAATTTGCATCTCTTTGCTCTTCTTTGGGTTTGGATCACCAATTTTCCTCTCCTTAGACTCCCCAGCGAGATGGTGTTGTTGAGCGCAAAAATTGGACCCTTGTTGAGATGGCCAGGACGATGCTCGATGAGCATAGGACTCCTAGGCGGTATTGGGCCGAAGCGATTAATTCTGCTTGCTATGTTTCCAATCGCATTTTTCTCCGGGCTTTCAAGAAGAAGACTTCTTATGAGTCGCGTTTTGGGAGACCACCCAAGGTAAGTCACCTATGGGTGTTTGGGTGCAGGTGTTTCATCCTCAAAAAGGGCGGTAAGTTGGATAAATTTGAATCATGGTCTTCTGACGGTATCTTTCTTGGTTATTCTACTCACTCTCGTGCTTATTGTGCACTTAACCTTGAGACTAACCGAGTGATGGAGACTTGTGAGATTACTTTCGATGAGACCATGCCTTGTAGTTCCACTGCTTTTGAGCTTGCAGGTGATGATGAGGTGAACACCAGCATCTTTGTGGAGGAGGAGCAGGACGACGCCAATTGGGGTGATCCTGAGCCGACTCCACCGGCTACCCCAGTCGACCCTGTGACATCTACTTCGGCTCACGGCCTGGACCCTTCTACTTCCTCTACATGGGGGCCGTTCGAGCAGCTTCCTCAGTTGGTGCCTGTTGCACCTGAGGGAGCTCCAGCTGCTGTCGAGGGGGAGGCGACTTCATCACGTGAGGCACCACTACACATTCAGCATCGCCACCCTCCTCAGACTATGATCGGCGACATCAACGAGCGTACCACACGCTCCAGGTCATATCGTATCTCTCACTTTGCTCATTCGGCTTTTGTCGCGTCTTTAGAGCCCCGAGATGTTGGACACGCATTGATGGATCCAGATTGGGTTAATGCCATGCATGAGGAGTTAGAGAACTTTGAGCGAAACCGAGTTTGGGTCTTAGTGCCACCACCACTAAGTTGCCACCCTAAAGGAACCAAGTGGGTTTTCAAAAACAAACAAAGTGAGGATGGGATGGTAGTGCGTAACAAGGCTAGGTTGGTAGCACAAGGCTTTTGTCAAAAGGAGGGAATAGACTATGAGGAAACCTTTGCTCCCGTAGCTCGTTTAGAAGCCATTAGAATCCTTCTAGCTTTTGCGGCTTCTAAGGGTTTTAAACTTTTTCAAATGGACGTTAAAAGTGCTTTCTTAAACGGCTACATAGAGGAGGAAGTGTATGTTAGACAACCTCCCAGTTTTGAAAATCCCAAGTTTCCAAACCATGTTTTTAAACTCCACAAAGCCTTGTATGATTTGAAACAAACCCCTAGAACATGGTATGATAGGTTGAAAACGTTTTTGCTTGCTAAGGGTTTTAAAA
Organism: Microstegium vimineum; assembly: GCA_022036555.1. Classification (NCBI taxonomy): domain Eukaryota; kingdom Viridiplantae; phylum Streptophyta; class Magnoliopsida; order Poales; family Poaceae; genus Microstegium; species Microstegium vimineum. Next base: position 20,512,474 of record CM039139.1, read on the forward strand.
TGGGATCGATAGATAAGACGCTTTTTCTCCTCAAGCAAGGCAAAGACACTCTCCTAGTCCAGATTTACGTGGATGATATCATCTTTGATGGTTCTTCTCATGCTCTTGTTGCCAAGTTTGCGGATCTTATGAGCAGGGAATTTGAGATGAGCATGATGGGAGAGTTGACTTTCTTTCTCGGGTTGCAAATCAAGCAAACCCGAGAAGGAACGTTTGTGCACCAAGGCAAGTACACAAAGGATATCTTGAAGAAGTTTGACATGGGCGAGGCAAAGCCCCTCTCGATGCCCATGTCGACCACGACTGCCTTGGATGCGGATGAGGAAGGAGAGACGGTGGATCAGACGGAGTACCGAAGCATGATCGGGTCGCTTCTGTACTTGACAGCGACTCGGCCGGACATTCAGTTCGCCGTCTGCTTGTGTGCACGCTTTCAGGCGTCCCCACGGACATCGCACAAGCAGGCGGTGAAACACATCATGAGGTACTTGCGCTTCACTCCTGAATTTGGACTTTGGTTTTCCGCCTCCTCCTCTCTTGTGCTTTGTGGTTATTCTGATGCCGATTTCGCCGGTTGTCGTCTTGATCGGAAGTCCACTTCTGGGACTTGCCAGTTTCTCGGATCTTCTCTGGTGTCTTGGTCTTCTCACAAATAGTCTAGCATGGCACAGTCGACGTGCGAAGCTGAGTACGTTGCCGCGGCTAGCTGTTGTTCGCGGTTGCTTTGGATGATTGCGACTTTGAAGGATTTTGGTCTTGAGCTTACTAAAGTGCCTCTGCTTTGCGATAGCACGAGTGCCATTAGTGTAGCCAAAAATTCCATGCTTCACTCTAAGACCAAGCACATTGATGTTCGCTTTCACTTCTTGAGAGATCACTATGAGAAGGGCGACATTGTCCTCCGGCATGTCGAGACCCAAAACCAGCTTGCGGATATTCTCACAAAACCTCTCGATCAAGCTGCGTTTTCTCGTCTTCGGGGCGAGTTGGGTGTTTGCTTTCCTTTTTAGAGGAGGAAAGCTTTGTGTATCATAGTGTCGGGTACGAAGGTAAGGGGTACCCTAAACCCTTCAATAAATTAACGCTAAACATAGCAACCATTTTTAAGGCAAGGATCAGCCTATTGTTCGGTGAGACGTGGCCCATCAATCGAGGGCCCCCGCTACACCGACTGCGGAAACCAGCCACTGCCCCGGCTCTACCTCGACGACGGACGAGGGGTCGGACGAACGACCCCCCGGCTCTACCTCGACGACGGACGAGGGGTCGGACGAACGACCCCCCGGCTCTACCTCGACGACGGACGAGGGGTCGGACGAACGACCCCCCGGCTCTACCTCGACGACGGACGAGGGGTCGGACGAACGACCCCCCGGCTCTACCTCGACGACGGACGAGGGGTCGGACGAACGACCCCCCGGCTCTACCTCGACGACGGACGAGGGGTCGGACGAACGACCCCCCGGCCTCTACCTCGACATCGACCCCCTCAACCCGTCGACGCCTCGACCTTCCAGGCACCGTCGGCGGACGAGGGCTCGAGTAACCCAACCACTCCGTCATGGGTAAAAGTAAACCCCCCTGACGACATGGGCGCCTGCGTCCGCTGTCAAATCCGCCAACTCCCCGTCCAGTCCCCGACTCCCGTCGACTGTGCCGCCACTGCCGCCACTACGCAAGTACGGACTTCTACAGTACCCCTCGGAAAGTGAATAGTGCGACCCTCGACGACGGCTTCGGGAACGTGACAGAGTCATACGGGGCTCGACCCCCCCCCCCCCTCGACCGAGGGCTCGACACCCTCCTCTTCAACAACTCCGGTACGGAAGACGTCCCATCCGCCCCATCCCACTTCGGCCATGGGACTCGTGCCCGCCTGCGAATACTGTACTGCGACGACTTCTACTGATGCCACGATCGGGGACGCCTGAAGGACGGGAAGACCACGCCGCCACAGTGCTCGATGTCTCTTCGCCGACACTGTGCCGTGGATGCGCCGCCCATACTTCTACTATTAGGGCCCTGTACCCTCGAGTCTCCCCTTGGTCTATAAAAGGGGGACGCCGAGGTAGATGAAAGGGGGGGCCCTCGTCAGAGACTCTTTTTTCCAGGTTTCTCTTTGAGGACTCCAATCCGACCTTGGTTCTCAAGGACCCTAGACCACACCACACACACATACGCTCGATCGACCCCTCGGGAGGCCGACTCCGTGTAACACTGCTCGTACCCCCCCTGTACGAGCACGCTTTGGGTGCGAGATAATACAAGTCATCCTCCCCCGCTGGACGTAGGGCCTTCTTCGCCCGAACCAGGATAAATCTTGTGTCCATCTTGCATCACGTCTGAGAGAGGGAGCACGCGATATACAAATTTACTCGTTGGTGGTCTTGACCCCCGGGTTATAACACCGACAGTTGGCGCGCCAGGTAGGGGGATTCGCGTGCCGATCAACTCCGAACTACTCTCTCAGATGGATTCCACCATCCCACCGTTCCCGTTCAACACCGTCATCTGGTTTGGCAGTCTAGGGTTCGTTCCTACGGACCAGGGCGACTTCATAGTTCTCCCTCCGCCCGTGGCCTAGACGTCAGCAGTTCCGCTGCACCGGAGCCAGCTAGGATCAGACGACGGCCCCTCCGCTTGCGACTCTGGCCTGTGATCAGGAGGAGGCGCGAGCGACTTCGACGCGCTCGTCGTCGTGCGAGCTCTGGGGTGCCGGATACCGTTCCCTCGGTCCCAGCTAGCGACACGGCCCCCTCTCCTAGGGGTCCGCTTGACCCACGCTTGTGGGCCGAGGGCAGGCGTCTCCCCGAGTGGGACTTTGACTCTTCTGCATCATCATCCCCGGAGGCTCCCGTGGCTTCTCCGACACCTACGACCCCATCACCACCGCGCGGCCCGTTCCCATATGGGCTCCGCAACAGCGCCGGGCTCTACTCTGCCTTCGCAGGGCAGCGAGTACATACCTACGACGAGTCCCCATGGACGCCGTCATGGGCGACGATCGATCCCGGCACTACCCCTTCACTGGGCGAGCCAGAGCTGCCCCGTACGTGGGGAACGTTACGGCGGCGCCTGGAGGAGGAGGAAACAGGCAGGCTCTTCCCCACTTCTACCACGCCGACTTCGACTCGGACTCTCCCGACGAGAGTTACGACTCCACTCGGGAGTGCTTCCATCTCGACGAGCAAACCGTCCTTCAGGACGACGTCGACGACACAGCGGACACCGAAGAAGGGAGGGGGGCCAACGCCACGCCACCTCGAGACGCCATCCCCCCAAATCCCGATAGAGCCGATCCACCCCCCGACGTCCAGATTACGCAGGTCCGAGAGCTCCTCGGCAAGCTCGAGGAAGAGCGCCTGCGTCTTCAGCAGCTTGAACATGCCCTCGAGCGGGATCAAGGGCGTCCTCAGGGTGGAGGAGCTCGCGAGCGGGCCCGGGAGGTCCACCGGCAGATCGTCGAGGAAGGTAACGTTGAACCCCGAGTCTTCAACCGCGCCAGCCAGAATGTTGTAGCAGCCGCGATGCTGCTCTGCGACATGCCGGCGCCATCGACCCCCCAGGCACAACGTATTAGGGAAGAAATCCAGGGGCTACTCCAAACTGCGGCCGTCCAGCAGGCGGAGAGCTCGGCCTCGAGGCGTCGAGGGGCTGCCTCTGAGCGGCAAGCAGCGCCCCCTCGACAAAATCGGGAGGCCTCTGTCCACCAGAACAAGGCGCCCCAGGGCCGGGTTGAGCCACGACCGGTTCGGGAACGCCTCGTCGACGACCTCCCCCCTCGAGTGAACAATCGACGTCGATGCGGCGATGCCGAGGCTCGAGGCTACAGCGCTCACCGAGGCGGGCGCTACGACAGTGACGAAGACCGATGTCGGTCTCCGGAGCCACCGGGGCCTCGAGTCTTCGGAAGAACTATCCGACGGGCCTCCCTGCCCGTGCGTTTCCGTCCACCCACCAGCCTGATCAAATACAACGGCGAAACCAAGCCAGAGCTCTGGCTTGCCGACTTCAGGCTGGCATGCCAGCTGGGTGGAGCCAAAGATGACCTCGTCATCATCCGGCAACTCCCGCTATTCCTCTCCGACACCGCCCGAAGGTGGCTCGAGGAGCTACCCCCGGACTTGATCCAGGACTGGTCCGACCTGGTTCGGATCTTCGAGGGCAACTTCAAGGGCACCTACGAGCGGCCGGGCAACTCCTGGGACCTTCGCAGCTGCAAGCAGAAACCAGGAGAGACCCTCCGCGCCTTCACCCGCCGATTCTCGAAGCAACGTACCGCACTGACTCACATTTCCGACCACGAGGTCATCACGGCATTCATCGCCGGGACGACCTGCAAAGAGTTGGTGCGGGAGCTGGGGCGAAACATCCCCAAGACCGCCAACGAGCTCATGGACGTCATCGCCAACTACGCGGCTGGCGAGGAGGCCGTTGGCGCATTCTTCCAGACTCCCCCAGCGAAGGAGGAGGGCAACGCGGATGAACCCGGGGGCTCGGATGATGGGCCCAAGAGAAACAAGGGGCCCAGGAGGAACAACGACGGCAACGGCGGCCAGAAGAAGAAGAAGAAGAAGAACCAACGGGGCCGGCGCGTCGTCGAGCCCAACGTCGAGCAGGACGACGACCCCGACGACCTTGTCGCTGCAGCGGACAAGCGGAAGCCTCGAGGGCCCCCTCCCGACGGGGGCGTCTTCGACAAGATGCTGAAAGAGCCTTGCCCCTACCATACGGGGCCGGCCAACCACCGCCTCGAGGATTGCCGCATGCTTCGAAGGCACTTCGTCCTCCCTGGTCCCAGGAGAGATGACGGCAAGGAAGACCCGCCCTGTGACGTCCAAGTCAGGGGCGATGTTCAAAAGGGAGGCTTCCCCGAGATCCACGACTGCTACATGATCTACGGGGGACCCTCGACCCGCCTCACCACGCGCCAACGCAAGAGGGAGCGTCGAGAGGTCTTTTCCGTTCGGGCCCAGGCCCCACGGTACCTCGACTGGTCCCACACACCGATCACCTTCGATCAGGACGACCACCCCGAGCACATCCCCAACGCAGGGGTTTACCCGCTCGTCGTCGACCCAATCATCCTCAACACCCGCCTCAGCAAGGTGCTCATGGACGGGGGGAGCAGCCTCAACATCATCTACGCCGAGACCCACGACCTACTGGGGATCCCGAGGACCATGCTCCTGCCCAGCGCGGGGGGGTTCCATGGAATCGTCCCGGGGAAGAAGGCACTCCCGATCGGCCGCGTCAAGCTACCGGTCTGTTTCGGCGTCCCCCTCAAACTTCCGAAAGGAAGAGCTGACCTTCGAGGTGGTCGCGTGGCGAGGCACCTACCACGCCATCATCGGTAGACCGGGGTACGCCAAGTTCATGGCGGTCCCGAACTATACCTACCTCAAGCTCAAGATGCCGGGGCCCTCGGGAGTCATCACCGTCGACACCTCCTACGAGCACGCGTACGACTGCGACGTCGAGTGCGTTGAAAAAGCCGAAGCCCGTGAGGATTCTGCTATCCTCGCGGCCCTCGACGACTTGTCCGGAGAGATCCCCGACCCCAAGCGCCACACTGGCAACTTCAAGCCGGCGGAAGACACGAAGACCATCCCGCTCGACCCCGGCCTCAAGGACGGGAAGGTGCTGACGATCAGTGCCACCCTCGAGCCCAAATAGGAAGGCGTGCTCGTCGACTTTCTCCGAGCGAACGCCGACGTGTTCGCGTGGAGTCCCTCGGACATGCCGGGCATCCCGAGGGAAGTCGCCGAGCACTCCTTGGACATCCGAACCGGGTCCAAACCGGTGAAGCAACGCCTGCGCCGCTTCGACGAGGAGAAGCGCAGGACCATCGGGGAGGAGGTCGACAAGCTCTTGAAGGCCGGATTCATCAAGGAGGTACATCACCCCGAGTGGTTAGCTAATCCCGTGCTTGTAAAGAAAAAGAATGGGAAGGATAGGATGTGTGTAGACTACACTAGTTTGAATAAAGCATGTCCTAAGGTTCCTTTTCCTTTACCTCGCATTGACCAAATAGTAGATTCCACTTCAGGATGTGAAACCCTTTGCTTCCTTGATGCGTATTCCGGCTACCACCAAATAAAGATGAAGGAGTCCGATCAGCTCGCGACCTCATTCATCACTCCTTTCGGCATGTTTTGCTACCTCACCATGCCCTTCGGCTTGCGGAACGCCGGGGCCACCTACCAGCGATGCATGCTCCGCGTCTTCGGGAAACACATAGGGCCGATCGTCGAGGCCTACGTCGACGATATCGTGGTCAAGTCCAGAACCGTCGGAAACCTAGTCGGAGACCTCGAGATTGCGTTTGGGTGTCTCAGGACTAACCGCATAAAACTAAACCCTGAGAAGTGTGTCTTCGGGGTCCCTCGAGGCATGCTCCTAGGGTACATAGTTTCCCAACGCGGTATCGAGGCCAATCCCGAGAAGGTAACCGCCATCACGAGGATGGGCCCGATCAAAGACCTCAAGAGTGTGCAAAGGGTTACTGGGTGCCTTGCCGCCCTCAGTCGCTTCATCTCGAAGCTCGGAGAAAAGGCCCTGCCCCTTTATCGACTCCTGAAGAAGACAGAACACTTCGCGTGGACCACCGAAGCTGAGGAATCCCTCTCGAGGCTCAAGGCCTTGCTCACCTCGCCCCCGGTCTTGGTCCCCCGAGCCCGGCCGAGCCCCTCCTGCTTTATGTCGCGGCAACTACGCAGGTAGTCAGCGCGGTCATAGTAGTCGAGAGGGAGGAAAAAGGACACGCCCTGCCGGTTCAAAGGCCTGTCTATTTCGTGAGCGAGGTCCTTTCCGAAACCAAGACAAGGTATCCCCACATCCAGAAGCTACTATACGCGGTCGTCCTCACTCGGCGGAAGCTCAAACACTATTTCCTGGGCCATCCGGTCACTATGGTTTCATCTTTCCCCCTCGGAGAGATAATCCAGAACCGGGAGGCATCGGGAAGGATCGCCAAGTGGTCCGCCGAGCTCATGGGGGAGACCCTCTCCTACGCCCCTCGGAAGGCTATCAAGTCTCAGGTACTGGCAGATTTCGTCGCCGAATGGACCGACACCCAACTACCCCCGGCGCAGGTGCAGAGCGAGCTCTGGGCCATGTACTTCGACGGATCACTGATGAAGGCGGGAGCAGGCGCAGGATTGCTATTCGTATCACCCTCAGGGGTCCATATGCGATATGTCATCCGCCTCCACTTCCCCGCCTCCAACAACGTCGCCGAGTACGAGGCCCTCATCAACGGCCTGCGCATCGCCATCGAGCTCGGGGTCCGACGCCTCGACGTGCGAGGGGACTCTCAGTTGGTAATCGACCAAGTGATGAAAGACTCGAGCTGCCACGATCCTAAGATGGAAGCCTACTGCAAGAAGGTTCGAAGGCTCGAGGACAAGTTCTATGGCCTCGAGCTCAACCACGTAGCCCGTCGGTACAACGAGGCTGCCAACGAGCTGGCCAAAATTGCGTCTACTCGAGGGACGGTCCCCCCCGACATCTTCTCGAGGGATCTGCACACACCGTCCGTCGACCTAGGCTCGGGGGCTCCCGCCCTCGAGAAAGGGGTCGACCCACCCCCCTCGACCGATCCCCCCTCGGGCGGGGGAGAGGTCATGGAGATCGACGGGGCCGTCGCAGTGCCAACCCCTCCGACGGATTGGCGCACACCTTACCTCGAGTACCTGACGCGAGGCGAACTCCCGGAAGACCGCACGGAAGCCCGTCGAGTAGCTCGGCGTGCCAAAACCTACGTCTTGTACGGGGACAGCCGCGAGCTATATCGACGCAGCCCGTCGGGTGTACTCCAACGCTGCCTCACCCTCGAGGAGGGGAGGGCACTGCTGAGGGACCTACACTCGGGGGCTTGCGGCCACCACGCGGCGCCGAGAACCCTGGTAGGAAGTGCCTTTCGACAGGGCTTCTACTGGCCCACGGCAGTCAACGACGCCACCAAACTCGTCCGATCCTGTCGGGGATGCCAATTCTATGCCAGGCAGACTCACCTACCCGCCCAAGCTCTTCAGATGATACCCATAACTTGGCCGTTCGCAGTATGGGGGCTCGACATGGTCGGTCCCCTGAAAAGAACCAAGGGCGGGCACACTCACCTTCTCGTGGCTGTCGACAAGTTCTCGAAGTGGATCGAGGCTCGGCCCATCGCCAACATCCAGTCTCGGCAAGCCGTGCTATTCTTCACCGATATCATCCACCGCTTCGGGGTCCCCAACGTCATCATTACCGACAATGGCACGCAGTTCACCGGCCAAAAGTTCCTGGACTTCTGTGACGATCACCACATCAGGGTGAATTGGTCTGCAGTTGCCCACCCTCGAACTAACGGTCAGGTCGAGCGTGCCAACGGCATGGTTTTGCAGGGCCTCAAGCCAAGGATCTTCGACCGGCTGAACAGACATGGAAAGAGATGGGTCGAAGAGCTGCCCGCTGTGCTATGGAGTCTCCGAACGACACCGAGTCGAGCTACGGGGTTCTCCCCGTTCTTCTTGGTCTATGGGTCCGAGGCCGTCCTCCCCACCGACCTCGAGTACGGGTCCCCTCGACTGAAAGCCTACAGCGAGCAAGCCAACACAGTAGCCCGAGAGGACTCCCTCGACCAGCTCGAGGAAGCTCGTGACATGGCCCTGTTCAAGTCGGCCCAGTACCAGCAGACGCTACGACGCTACCACGATAAGAACGTGCGCAAAAGGGACCTCAACGTCGGCGACCTCGTTCTGCGCCGTCGACAGAACAGCAAGGGGCGTCACAAGCTGACACCACCTTAGGAGGGACCCTTCATCGTGGCAGAGGTGCTGAAGCCCGGCACTTACAAACTGAAGAACGAGAAGGGAGAGCTCTTCACCAACGCATGGAACATCGAACAGCTACGTCGCTTCTATCCCTGAGGCCCCAGGGCCTTGTACATTTTCGCATTTATGTACAAATTTTCGAATGAATAAAATGTGCTCGAAACACTTTCACGTCCGTTCGTAGCCCGAAGGTAGCCTCGACTTTGCCCGGACAAAGTCGAGCTCCCCTCGGGGGCTGGAAGAAGGGCACCCCCCTCCTAGGTCCCCGAAAAACTCGGAACGTTTTTTCGAAACTCGACTCTCCCTCTCGTTCTTTCCCTCGAGTACGCTTCTGAACTAAGTAAAGACGCCTCGAGTTCCCTAAGGGTCGAGAGTGCCGTCGAGTCAGGGACTCACCTACGCCCCAGGGCTACGGTATCCCTACTCGCCACCCCCCTTCCTAGGATAAGAGCGTGCGTCTAATACTTAAGTTCACGAGCGTCGACTCAGGCAAAGAAAAGCAGGGAGAGCCCGAGAAATAGAAATAACGAGACGAACCCACCCACAGCACTAAGGTAGCCTCGACTTTGCCTCAGCAAAGCCGAGCCTCCCTCGGGGGCTAACAGGGGGGGCACCCCCCTCCTAGGTCTCCGAAAAACTCGGAACGTTTTTTCGAAACTCGACTCTCCCTCTCGTTCTTTCCCTCGAGTACGCTTCTGAACTAAGTAAAGACGCCTCGAGTTCCCTAAGGGTCGAGAGTGCCGTCGAGTCAGGGACTCACCTACGCCCCAGGGCTACGGTATCCCTACTCGCCACCCCCCTTCCAAGGATAAGAGCGTGCGTCGAACACTTAGTTCATAGGCGTCGACTCAGGCAAAGAAAAGCAGGGAAAGCTCGAAAGAATAAAATTAACTCTGTACACATCGATCAAAATGCATCATATACAAAAAAGCCCTCGGGGGCTTGGCATTGTATCGGTACAGAGGCCTAACTATTACATGGACCTTTTTGTCCAGATATGGCTCGCAGGCCCGCGACCACCCGTCGACATCTCCCAACGACTACTCATCCGCCGAGGGGATCACGTCGGGCTCGAAGAGATTCGCCAGCTGGCCTCCGGGCACCTCCGCGTGGTCCATCAGCTCCTGACACCTCGCGTCGTTCTGCTCCTCGGTCAGATCCGGGTCGGTGGCGAACCCGTCGACAACGAGGTTGAGATCCACGTCGTAGAAGGAGTTGATGACCGCGAGGGCCCGCTTCACCCCCACATGCAGGGCGGCTCGGACGTTCTCCGTCACCCCCCGCGTCATGGCGTAGAAGCGGCGCAGCAGGGATTCCCCCCGAGTGTCCCCCTCGAGCTCCGGCTCCGGCTTGACCGAGAGGTCGTCGCAGAAGGTGTTGATGGCGGCCGAGAGCGACGCGTTGAGGTTCACCTCGGTGCTCAGCAGGCCCTGAAGATTGTCCAGGTCCTTTTGGGCGCGGGCGTTCTCCTCCGCAAGCTCTGCCGAAACAAGCACATAACGATCAAAACCCGAAAGCAGAAAAAGGGTCGAGACAGGACAGACCCCGCAAACACCCGAAACACTCACCTTGGGCCTGCACATCCAAGGCGGAGTAGGCCTGCTCGGCCTCCTCGAGCTGATGGCGGACGGCGTCAAAATCAGAGGACTGGTCCCTGATTTGGGCCTCGAGACCCTCGATGGTCTTGTATGCCTCCCCGAGGGCTTCCTTCTGCTTCATCGCCACCATGCCCAAGGAGGTCGCGTGGGTCCGCGCCTTCTCCTCCGAGGCGGCCAGAGCGTCGCACTCGCGGGAAAGGACGTCAAGGTCTCCCCTCAGCCGGGCGGCCTCCTCCGTGGCCTTGCGCTGGGCCTCGACGGCGGCATCCCGCTCCTGCCCAACGGCGATGGTCGACCGAAGGGCATCATCGAGCTTCGCCTGCGCCGACGACAAGGCCTCCCGGGCTTCCTTCTGGACAGCCTCGTAGCCGGCCTTCGCGTAGGCGACCCTCGACTCGGCATCCTTCTGGATAGTCGCCGCCTCCACCTTCGCACGAGCGGCCTCACCCCTCGCCTTCTCCAGAGAGGCGTGGAGGGTCGAGCGCTGCCCCTGTACCCGGAGAATGTACTGGGACTTCTCGTACGACCTCACCCGCAGCGACTGACAGGGATAAAGACGAAGACGGTCAACAAATGGCAACCATGCAGTGCAAAGTACAATCTAAGGTAGAACGGAACCTACCTCCATTCCCTCGCGTAGGTCCGCGGCGGCGACCTCCGCAGCGCGACGTACCGAGTGTTCGAATAAAGCCCGGTACTCCTCGACGTTCTCCCACCGTCGAAGCTCGGACTGGTCGTCGAGCGTGAGGAAGAGTCGCTCGGGGTCTCGAGGGTCCGCCACCTCGAGAACCTCCTGGCCCCACGCCGCGCTGCGGGCGGCGATCCTCTGCTCCATCGGCCCGGTGACGCCAATGCGCAGGTCCCCCCTCCTTGGTAATCGGAGAGGGGCGAGGCTTCCTCCTCGGCGCCACCTCGCGAGGACGTCGACGGTCCTGCGCGATGAAGGGCTCCGAAAGGTTAATACCTAGCGAGACAAACCCACCGCGTCCCGAGTGAATCAAAGTGCGACTTACCTTGAGATATCGACCCCCCAACCTCGAAGGGAGGTCGAGCCACCTCCGGCTCCGCCCGAGGAGCCGCGATGATGGCCAGTTCCGCCGGGCCCACCAACTCGGCCACCATCTCGTCCACTTGGGCGGGGGTGGATTCCATGAGCATCCCACCCTGAGCCGGCGCGGATGGGCCCTCGACGCGCTCGAGCTGGAGCCGAGCCTCCAACGCCGCCAGACCCTCGGGCCAGCGCCCCGGCGTCGAGTAAGCCGGGGCCTCCCGCTCGGCCGCAGGAACCTGGGCCTCGACCACCTCCACCTCCTGGGCCGCGCCCGTCGTCGGTAGGAGCTCCACGCCCCCCGGGGCGCCGGACGCGACCCCTTCCGACGGCCGCGCAGGCTCCGCGACCGTCGCTTCGACGGCTACCACCGCCGGCGGGTCGCCCTCCTCCGCCGTTTGGGTAGGCGCCGAGGCCCCCTGTGCCTCCCCCGCGCCGCCACCTCCGGGGTCGTGGCTGCCGGTGCCGCCTCAGGGGCGACCGTCGAAGGGGGCGGGGCTGCCGGACCAACCTCGACGACGGCTTGCACCACAGCCCCCGTCTTTAGCTTCTTAGCAGGGGAGGGGAGCGCAACCCCCAGCCGGCGCTTCGACCTGAAAAAGGAGCACGTGCGCGATAATAAGCACGAGTCCTCACCGACGAAAAAAGAAAAAACGTACGACAACTACGAGCTCGACTTACCCTCTCGGAGCCCGACGCTTCGGCTCGGCGCTCGCCGGGCTGGTCGAGCTCTGGAATGCCACTGCCTGGGGGGCAGGGGTCGAGGCGGTACTTGCCACCTTCTCCCAAGCAGGGGCCGGCGGCGCCACCGTCGGCTTCTTGCTGGCCCCCACCCGCGCCGACGGGTCCGATGCCCGCGCGTTCGACGCGGTGGGCTTCGGGGGCTCGCTCGATCGACTCCTCGACGGCGACGCCACCCTTGCCCTCTTGCCGGTCTCCGCCTGCACCGGCGGGCCCGACACCCGGGCGGTCGACGCAGCGGGCGTCGGGGGCTCGCTCGATCGACCCCCCGACGAGGGCCGCGGCGTCTGCGACCGCATCCGCCGCGGCGCGACTTCTTGCGAGGCCACGGGGCGCTCCGCCCGTGGCCCAACTTCAACAGGAGGGGCCGACTTCGAGGTCGACCCCCCCTCCCCACCGGTAGCAGCGGCCGCCTGCTCAGGCGCCGTCTCCTCGCCCTCCTCCTCTTCGTCTTCCTCATCCTCCTCCTCGTCCTCCTCCTCCGAGGGCGACAGCTCCTCATCGAGGCCCAACCGCCTCTGTTGGGCCCGACGCTGCTTCCTCTGCTCTTTCTCTAGAGCCTTCTTGGTCTTCCTCTCCTTCTTCTTGTCCTTGTCGGCCTTCTGCTTCTCCGCGCGGAGGCGGTTCGCATCCCTCGTGGCCCGGTCCTCCGGCACCGGCGGTAGCGAGCGCTTGTAGGACACATTCCCCTGCGGGACGCAAGGTGGTCAAGAGAACAAGCAGAAAGGACGGGAGGGGCGGGCGCGAGGACTTAAAGTAAAAGGAAGGATCTTACCAGCTCATAGAAGCCCTCGTCCGGCTTCATGGGGACCTTCGCGACATCCTTGAGGGCGAACCCCCCGCGAAAAAGCGGCGGACGCGGCTGGCCACGCGGTCTGGGGTCAACTCCTCCTTGATGAAGCGGCACCCCGACACATCGACCCCCGGACCCATCTCGTCGAGACGGAGGGGCCGAGCCATCAGCGGCAGAACCCCCCGTCGATGGAACGCTGATGCAGCGATCTCCGCGGTAAGGCCCTTCCCCTTCAGACGCCTGAGCGCGTCCAGCAAGCCCTTGAGGTGTTTTTGCTTGTCCGTCGGAACGCCGTACCTCCAGCGCTCGGGCTCGGCGTTGAGTGTCCTCCCGGTGTACGCTGGGAGCAGACCGTCGTCGTTCCTCAGGTAGAACCATCCTGAATGCCACCCGGAATGGCTCGAGGATGGGTTCGCAGAGAGCCAGAGCTCAGGCCGCCTGGCGTAGATGCTGCAGCCTCCGGCCCTGACCTCCCGACGGACGCCCTTGCTGACCGAGGTGGTGAAGAGGTTGGCCTTGAAGATGTGGAGCCACAGATCCCAATGGGGCTCGATCCCCAGATAGCCCTCGCACACCGCGGCGAAGACCGCCGCCTGGCTGACGCCGTTAGGAGTGAGGTGCTGGAGCTCCACTTCATAATGGTGGAGGAGCGCGCGCAGGAAGCGGCTGGGTGGAACCCCCAGTCCTGCCCGGTGGAAGGCCTCGAGCGACACCACATACCCCTCCGGCGGGTTGGGCTCGGCGTGGTCCGGTGGCGGAGCTATCCACTCCGGCCTCTCCGTCGAGGTGACGGGCCGGAGAAGCCCGCTCTCCACCAACCCCTCCAGATACGACTGGCGGACCGAGGAAGCAGGCCAGGCGCCGGCACCGAAGAGCTGGAAAGCGGCCATGGGAGCGGTGGTTTGCTCGAATTTGGAGGCGGAGGGTACGTTCCCTATTTTTTCTCTTTCTCTCTCACTCGCGCAGATTTCCTGCCCGCGGGACGCCTAAGGCAGAGGCAGAGAGAGGAAGGCGAGGAAGACGGAAGGCAAGGAGGCGGGGAAGGCTAATGCGCGTAAAGGGCACCGGACGCCTCGCCCTCATTATTTATGCGCGGGAGGCCAACGGACGGATCCGGCACAGGCAAGAGAATCTCCGCATTTAATTCGCCTGTACTTCCTTCCTCGTATTCCCTCCAGGATAAGGCGTAACGTCCCATCATCGGGTTCCGCGCCGTACTCCGCGCTGTAACCGCACTGTTGCGCCGAACGGACACCGCCTAAAAAGGCGCGCGGCCGGAAACACCGTCTTCGAGGGTAAGGAATCTTGAGGCAGCGAGAGCTGGCCCTCGAGAGAGGGTTCGACAGCTACCCTCGAGTGCCCGAGGCCAGAAATGACCTCGGGTTAGGACCCTCGGTCCACCCCCAAAAATCTCGAGGGGACAAAGGCCGGCCTACGAACGGGCTCGATAGCCCCCCTCGAGTACTCGAGGCCTGATAAGGGCCTCGGGTCGTCAACTGCAAATCATACATGGCCTCGAAGGGATAAAGGCTGGCCCGTCCGGGGGTTCGACAGCCTCCCTCGAGAGTTCCGACACAGGTATGTCCCCAAGTTCAATACAACAACCACCTGCTTTTCCCCTCGGCGGTCCACAAGGTCGGACTCCTCCTCCTGAGGATAGCGTCGGATGACGAACCATCCGTCAAATCTTGAGGGAGCGAAGGCTGGCCCTTACATAGGGTTCGACAGCCGCCCTCGAGTACCTAAGGTCAGGAAGGACCCATGGTTATTGGACTCCGGTCCACCCCCAAATCTTGAGGGAGCGAAGGCTGGCTCCACGAACGGAGTTCGACAGCCGCCCTCGAGTACACGAGTCAGGGATGCCCCCGGAGGTTTGGGAACGAACTCTCGAGACTCCCTGGGACATATCCGAGGCATACCTAGGAACACCTAAGGATCCCTACGCTGGGAGGCATCGAGCCACCAACTCCTATCGAACGGGGTTGGCACCTTGGTGGTCCATATGGTCGTGCTTAGCAAGCCGTACGGCTTGCTTAAAATGAGAACGCCTCCGGGCCACTAGTCGATCCCTATCGAATGGGGTCGAGTTCTCACTCGGATTTCTACCCGTACAGGGCGCCATTTCTAATGGACTCATGCCCGAGAACAGCTCACCGAGGACTTCGGGCTCGTCATCCTAACGAGGATAGCTCGATGCTCTTCACCCCACGATCCGAGCGAAAGGATCCGTGGGAAGGACGCTATGAGGTAGTGAAGGCCTAGCCATTCGAGGGCTCGAGGGCCCGACTACGCACGGCACCCCTCGACGAAAGAGGGTCGAAAACTCGTAACCTGGCAGACAGAGTCGACCTCTCGGGCGGGGCGCTCTGACTCCAGCGGTGCTCGAGGGAGCGAAGGCTGGCCCTCGGTAGGGTTCGACAGCCGCCCTCGAACACTTCTCTTTACAGGAAAAGGAACGGGATCGACCCCTCGACAGGGTGCCGCGTCTCCAGGTATCCTTTAAAGACCCCACTACATAACGTATTTTAGCCCCCAGAGGAGTTCTAAATCACTCCTCTGGGGCCTCGGGGGCTACCCCCGCGGGGTGCGCTCGCGCACACCCCCGGAGAATCGGATTTCTCACTAACCCTGCAGGCCAAGGACAAACCCTCCGGACAATTCTTGCTCCCCCGAGAAACGCGTATCATAGCCCCCAGAGGAGTTCTAAGTCACTCCTCTGGGGCCTCGGGGGCTACTGTCGGGTACGAAGGTAAGGGGTACCCTAAACCCTTCAATAAATTAACGCTAAACATAGCAACCATTTTTAAGGCAAGGATCAGCCTATTGTTCGGTGAGACGTGGCCCATCAATCGAGGGCCCCCGCTACACCGACTGCGGAAACCAGCCACTGCCCCGGCTCTACCTCGACGACGGACGAGGGGTTGGACGAACGACCCCCCGGCTCTACCTCGACGACGGACGAGGGGTCGGACGAACGACCCCCCGGCTCTACCTCGACGACGGACGAGGGGTCGGACGAACGACCCCCCGGCCTCTACCTCGACATCGACCCCCTCAACCCGTCGACGCCTCGACCTTCCAGGCACCGTCGGCGGACGAGGGCTCGAGTAACCCAACCACTCCGTCATGGGTAAAAGTAAACCCCCCTGACGACATGGGCGCCTGCGTCCGCTGTCAAATCCGCCAACTCCCCGTCCAGTCCCGACTCCCGTCGACTGTGCCGCCACTGCCGCCACTACGCAAGTACGGACTTCTACAGTACCCCTCGGAAAGTGAATAGTGCGACCCTCGACGACGGCTTCGGGAACGTGACAGAGTCATACGGGGCTCGACCCCCCCCCCCCTCGACCGAGGGCTCGACACCCTCCTCTTCAACAACTCCGGTACGGAAGACGTCCCATCCGCCCCATCCCACTTCGGCCATGGGACTCGTGCCCGCCTGCGAATACTGTACTGCGACGACTTCTACTGATGCCACGATCGGGGACGCCTGAAGGACGGGAAGACCACGCCGCCACAGTGCTCGATGTCTCTTCGCCGACACTGTGCCGTGGATGCGCCGCCCATACTTCTACTATTAGGGCCCTGTACCCTCGAGTCTCCCCCTTGGTCTATAAAAGGGGGACGCCGAGGTAGATGAAAGGGGGGGCCCTCGTCAGAGACCTCTTTTTCCAGGTTTCTCTTTGAGGACTCCAATCCGACCTTGGTTCTCAAGGACCCTAGACCACACCACACACACATACGCTCGATCGACCCCTCGGGAGGCCGACTTTGTGTAACACTGCTCGTACCCCCCCTGTACGAGCACGCTTTGGGTGCGAGATAATACAAGTCATCCTCCCCCGCTGGACGTAGGGCCTTCTTCGCCCGAACCAGGATAAATCTTGTGTCCATCTTGCATCACGTCTGAGAGAGGGAGCACGCGATATACAAATTTACTCGTTGGTGGTCTTGACCCCGGGTCATAACACCGACACATAGTTATTTTGTTTCTTTTTTCCTCTTCTTTCTCTTTCTTTTAATTGGTGTCTTTTTAGTTGTTAATAGGTGTCATTGCATTTTGCTTCTCATTTGCATTTTTGACATAGTTCATTCTAAGCTTCATACATATAGCCGATATAATGAATCTATGCTCTGTTTGAGGTGCTTTATGTGTCTATGGTGTTGCCTAAGTTAGACTCTCTTTGATCTCTTGATATGCAATAGAGCTAAGTTAGAAAAGCTTTAAAATTGATTTTAAATTCCCCATGTCACCTCTGAAATGGCACTAGCATGTGTAGGCTTTTGAAGATCCTTCTTGGCTGCCTTATATATAGCTTGTAACTATGGCTCTTCACTGTTTCATTCACTTCCATTGAGCACCATGCTTAAAATTGATCTAAAATGAAATTGCTCTCTGTTTTGTGAATTGGAAAGATCGAGTTGGGTTTGCATTGTGAGCACTTCACCGTGTGTTCGAGACTGCTTCCCATATGGGTTGATACTTGAGCGGTGTCGTGTATGACCAAAACCGGTGTGTTAAGTCCTTTGACTTCGCCCGGTTGGTAAGCAGTGGCATCACTTTGCTTACAACCACTTGCATAAAACTTAAATGTGCCTAAAACTGAAATTTGGCTGCAAAACTCTGAAATTTGAAAAATTCATTCAGTTGGGTCATTGGCTTGTTGTATGAACTTTGCTAGGGATAGTTTTACTTGCTATACATGAGATTGCTTTGAGATAGGTACTATCTTGTTTGCCATGTCTAGTTGTCTCTAGGAGGTGATACCCATTCCTTGCTCACACATGTAATGCTCTCTAAAATAGCTTCTAAAGTGATCTTTAGCTCAACCTGAGTCTTAGTTGGGCACGTAGAGCTTTTCCTATTCTCACAGGATCACATCACTTAGAGCATCCTTTCATTGTCTTAGCTCTATGTATGAAGCTTGTTGCACTCCTTTTGCATATCATGGCATTTGTGGCCGGTTCTTGAGTTTTGAGCTTTGATGAGATTCATATGTCAACAAGGGGGAGAGATGTACATTCACTCCATCTACACTTAAGGGGGAGAGTTGTGCATTGTGGGAAGAAAGCATGGGGGAGAGATATCTAATCAAGGGGGAGAAAATGTGTTTCTTGTGAAATTCTTGCTTCTTTGGCTCTTTTCACCCTTCCTTGGTATCTTGTGTATGCTTTTGCCCAGGGGGAGCTCTTGCTAGATGTGTTGAGCCTTTGCCTCTTCTGGAGGGTATAGCTTGTGTTTTGGCTCCGACAGGTTTCGATTGGCTTCTTGAGTTTTATGCGTTTTAATTGGTATCTTTGAGCTCCCTTAGTGCTTCAATTGGTATTCTGAGCTTTGAGAGCTTTGATTGGTATCTTTGGCTTGCTAGCGGTGTTGAGCCCGTTTCTGCCTCTTCTTGAGGG
This sequence comes from Microstegium vimineum, assembly GCA_022036555.1. Classification (NCBI taxonomy): domain Eukaryota; kingdom Viridiplantae; phylum Streptophyta; class Magnoliopsida; order Poales; family Poaceae; genus Microstegium; species Microstegium vimineum. Next base: position 20,530,873 of record CM039139.1, read on the forward strand.
CTAGCTTTGTTTTGCTTGGTTGCGTCGATCCGTTGCCCATGTCTTTGGGAACCAAGTTTTGGATGCGTTTTGCTTCTCTCAAGTGACCCCGTTTTGGCTTTCTTAGCTTTTGGTCATTTGGAGAGTTTTACCTTGTGGCTCAAATCTGAAATGCACTTGTGTTGACAATGCACTCATCAAGGGGGAGATTGCGAACACATGGTGGATAAGTACCCATGTATGTTCAGTTTTGTGATGAGTGATTGCCCAACACTTGAGCGTTTCAGTTTGAGTGGCTTACTACTAATCTTTGCGAAAGCAATTATGTGTCTGTCTATCGGCTTGTGGTGTGCAGGTACTATGCCTAGTGACAGTGGTCAATGACGTGGAGAAGGTCGAGTAGAGGCTTGCCGTGCCGATGGACTGAGAGCGGTGAAGGGCAGAAGCGGGGCTCAGACTGAGGGACCATGGGCGCCGGCGGACTAGCTGTGGTGGCTAGTACTTGGCACCGGTGAAGAATCATGGCCCTAGTTGGTTTCGGCGATTAACAACAATTAGAGATTATTATGGCTAATGTGTGTTTTGCAGAGGTTATGCGTAGCTTAGCCATAGTGATCAAGGAGAATGGGCTCTAATGGTCATCACTTAGCCCCAAGATGGATATCGTTTCGGTTTTCAAGGAGACATGATGAAGACCCTAGAATGATAGGCTAAGTGCCATAAGGAGATGAAGGGCACTTAGAAATAGATAGGACTTCTCTTTTTACCTTTGACCGTACTATTAAGAGGGGTTGAGATTAGTAGCTTGACTTAGCAAAGCTTCATGACTTAGGTGTGGTGCACACTTGTCTTCCTTAGCTCTAAGCAAGCCTATGGTGACCGTAAGATAGCCTAGAACAACTTCCATATTCATCGCGACGAAAAACGGAGTTGTCAAAATCGTTTTCTGGGCGTCGGACGCTCCTGGCAGGGGCGTCGGACGCTGTCTGTCGCGTCAGACAAATGCGCTGGACGCTGGGTAATTGAGTCCATAGCGTCCGTCGGCCTTCCAGAGGGGATGTTTTCTGGCTAAGACTTTCAGGGTCCGTCGGACGCTGTCCGTCGGCCAGGCGTCGGACGCTGGGAAGAGCGTCCGTCGACCTTTCAGAGAGGGTGTTTTTCAACCCTAGCCAGAACTTAGCGTCGGACGCTATGGATGAGCGTCTGTCGCCCAGTGACGTAGCGTCCGTCGCTGGGAACAGTGTGTCAGAACTAGCCGTTAGACAGGGTGTCGGACCGTCCGTCGCCTAGGCGCCGGAGCGTCCGTCACCCCAACTTTGAACAGAAACTAGCCGTTGGGCATGCGACGGACCGTCCGTCGCCTAGTCGACGGAGCGTCCGTCGCCAACTTAAAATGCTAGCCCGAGGAAGTTTTCAGAGGGTCTATTTATAGCCCCTCCACTTCTCTCCCACGGTGCCTTTGCTCATTTGAGTTGCTGAGTTTGTTGAGAAGGTTGGGAAGAGAGCAAGAGCCCTAGAGAGAGAGAGTGATTCGCGAATCCATCCATCCTCTCTCTAGTTCATCTAAGAGTTCAAGTGTGCATTCTCCAAGTTGTGAAGCTTGAGTGAGTCAAGTGAAGATCGAGGCTTGTTACTCTTGGTGATCGACATCACCTAGACGGTCGGGTGGTGCTCGGAGGAAGGTGATCGCCGGAGGATTGTCGGCAGCCCTTCTCCATCGACGTTTGTGATCAGTTGTGGGTGATTCACCGAGCCGGAGTGGTGAAGAATCAGCCCGTAGAGAGCACTGATCCCTTGCGTGGGATTGAGGGGGAGCTATACCTTGCGAGGTGCTCCAACGAGGACTAGGGGGGAGTGTCGACTCCTCGATACCTCGGCAAAACATCGTCGTGTCAAGCATCTCTTTCCCTAGCTCTTTATTACCACATTACTTTCCGCACTTGTCTTTCAATTCATACTAGAATTGTGTAGGAAGTTTTCGCTTTCCTTTGACTTGCTACCGCTTTCTAGCTAGGATACACAAGCGGTAGGCACTAGGGGGTTAATTGGCTCTTTATAGGTTTAATTCTTGTTTAGAAATTAAAAAGAGCCCAATTCACCCCCCCACCTCTTGGGCATCTTGATCCTTTCAATTGGTATCGGAGCAAGGTTAGCTCTAAATTAGGCTTCACCGCCTAGAGCAAGATGTCCCATGGGTATGGACCACCTCCCATGTTCGATGGAGATGACTTTCCTTATTGGAAAGTTCGTATGGAGGCCTATCTAGAGGCCGTTGACGTGGGCGTGCTCAAAGCCGCCACAAAGGGAGGCACCCTCTTCGCGGAGGACCTCAACTTTGATAAGCACAATGCCAAGGCGAAGAACATTATCTTTCGTGGCATTAGCAAGGATGTCTTCAACCGAGTGCGTAATGCCAAAGACGCATTTGATTTGTGGACCACTATTTGTGCACTTCACAAAGGCACAAAGAGTGAGCGTGAAGAACGCTATCACTTGGTTATGGCTAAGCTCAATTCTTTCACTATGCATGCAAATGAAAATGCAAATGAAATGTACTCACGACTCAACATTATTGTAGAGGAATTGAATGGTCTCGGTCTCAACCAAATGGAACCGGCCGATGTGGTATGCAAGATTCTTTGTGTCTTGGCCATTGAGAAGTATGGCCACATCGTCACGGTGCTTCACCAAGGAGATCTCTCCGCCGCTACACCAACACAAATTTTGGGCAAGATCAATGCCCATGAGATGTACATGAAGATTGGTGATGGTGGCTCATCTTCCTCCTCCAAGAAGAAAGAAAAAGAGAAGGAGGAAAAGAAGGACTTGGCACTCAAGGCATCCTCCTCGGAGAAGTACAAGATGCAAGTCATGTATGAGAGCACAAGCGATGATGATGATGATGATCTCACTCTCATGGTAAAGAAGACAACTAAGATGTTGAAGAAGCTAAGCAAGAATGGAGTCAAGTTTGACTCAAAGAAGAAGAAATTTTTCACAAGCTCTTCAAGAAAGCCCCTCTCCAAGATGGACTGCTACAATTGTGGCAAACTTGGACACTTAGCTCATGCTTGCCCCGAAGAAAAGAAAGACAAGTACAAGAACAAGAAAGCTAACAACAAGTTCAAGTACAACAAGGGCAACAAAGTTGAGTCAAGTGATGAGGAGAAGAAGGATGACAAGCCATTCAAGAAGAAGAAGAACTTCAATTTCCACAAGAAGAAGAAGAATGGCAAAGCCTACATTGTTGGTGATTGGCTCACCGACATTGAGGACTCAAGTGACTCATCCGGAGATGAAAGTGAAGCAGAGAAGGTGGCCGCCTTGGTGATTGGTTCATCTACTCCACCGCCACCCCCTCCATCATCTCCGGACTCATCCTCTACACACCTATGCCTCATGGCTAAAGGTGACAAAAAGGTACAAAAAGAGGATAGTGATGATGAGGCTAGCTCTAGTGATGATAGTGATGATGAGTTTGAGGCACCTTCCTATGATGAGCTAATTGAGATTTGCAATAAATACACTAAGCTCATTAGGAAGTATAAAGGCAAAAGTGAATCACTAGAGAAAGCCAATGGTAACTTGCATGCTAAGCTTGATGACTTGTCTAGTGCTAATGATGAATTGAAGCTTGAGAACAAATCTTTCTCATCTAGAACTAGGGAGCTCAAAGCCTCACTCAAGCAAGCAAATGAGAAACATGATAAGCTTGAGAGGTCAACACAAGAGCTCCAAACAAGATACAACTTGCTAAAAGATGACTACAACCAAGTTAAGAATGAACATGGCACACTTGTGATAGCTAATAAATTGCTTTCAAATGATCTTGCTGCACATGTTGCTATTAACCCGGTTGTTAAGTGTGATATAGCTACTTCTTGTGAGGACTTGCTTGATGAAGTTGCTAGTGAGCAAAATGCTAAGTGCAAGGGCAAGAAAGTAGTTGAGGCCAATAAGCATGATGACTATGTGAAGATGAGGCAAGAAAACTCCAAGCTCAAGGAAGAGCTAATCAACCTCAAGGCAAGCAAGCCACTCACTATCAAATCGGCAAAACAAGATGACAAAGATGCAATGAACTTCATCAACTCTCTCAAAGAGGAAAATGCGAAGCTCAAGGTTGAGAAGATCAAGCTTACAAGTGGATTGGAGAAGTTCACCAAGGGTCACAACCTTCAAAGTGAGCTCTTGATGAACACTATCATGAAGACCGACAAGACCGGTATTGGGTTCAAGGAGAACCAAATCATGAAGGCCAAGGTCAAGATAGAAGCCAAGAACCATTACAAGAACAAGGCCATGAGAAGCAACTATGACACACCAAAGCCCAAGCCCAAGAAGTGCTTTGGATGTGGTCAAGAGGGTCACCTTCAATCCCAATGCAAGACTCCACCTCCCAAGACCTTTCCCAAGCACATAAGGCCTTTCGCTTATGATACACACTTCATCATCAACAAGGACTCCAAGGGTAGACCTCAAGGTGTATTTCTCAGTCCAAAGATGAAGAACAAGCCCAAAGTGCTATGGGTTGCTAAGGAGTTGGTGGACAAGGCTATGGGACCTCGCCAAGTGTGGGTTCCCAAACAACAAGCTTAACTCCAAGTTGCTTGTGTGTAGGTGAACTACAAGACCGGTGGAAGTCATTGGGTGATCGATAGTGGATGCACTCAACATATGACCGGTGACTCCCGGATGTTCACCACACTTGAGGAAGATTGTGAAGGGCAAGACAAGATTACCTTTGGGGACAATTCAAAAGGCAAAGTGCAAGGCCTAGGCAAAGTGGCAATCTCAAATGATCAATCAATATCAAATGTCTTGCTAGTACAATCATTGAGCTTCAACTTGCTATCGGTGGGACAACTATGTGATCTTGGTTTCCATTGTCTCTTCACTCCAAATGAGGTAGTTGTGTCCAAGATTGAAGATTCATCATTGATATTCAAAGGGTTTCGGCACAACAATCTCTACCTAGTGGACTTCACTTCAAATGAAGCTAGTTTGCAAACATGTCTATTCTCCAAGAGCTCTTTGGGTTGGCTATGGCATAGAAGATTGGCACATGTGGGAATGTCAACCTTCAAGAAGCTTGTCAAGAAGGAATTGGTTAGAGGTGTCAAGGATGTTGTGTTTGAGAAGGACAAACTTTGTAGTGCATGTCTATCCGGCAAGAAAGTGGCAAACACTCATCCAACCAAAGCTTTCATGTCAACCTCAAGAGTCCTAGAGCTACTCCACATGGATCTATTTGGACCTACCACCTATGCTAGCCTTGGCGGCAATCTCTTTTGCTTGGTGGTAGTTGATGACTACTCTAGATACACTTGGGTGTTCTTTCTTCAAGACAAGAGAGAAACTCAATCAATATTCAAGAAGTTTGCAACTAGAGCCCAAAATGAGTTTGATGTGAAGATCAAGAAGATAAGAAGTGACAATGGGACCGAATTTGTGAACACCAAGATTGAAGACTATTGTGATGAAGTTGGGATCAAGCATGAAGTATCCGCCACCTACACTCCTCAACAAAATGGTGCAGTAGAGAGAAAGAACCGGACACTTATCACTCTTGCAAGATCAATGCTTGATGAATACAACACCCCCGAGAAGTTTTGGGCTGAAGCAATCAACACCGCATGCTATGCGGCCAACCGTCTATTTGTCCAAAGGCTTCTCAAGAAGACCCCCTATGAGCTTGTGAATGGGAAGAAACCGGATATATCCTTTTTCCGAGTGTTTGGTTGCAAAGTGTACATCTACAAGAAGCGCCAACACTTGGGCAAGTTCCAAAGAAGATGTGACATTGGTTTCTTAGTTGGGTATTCACTTAAATCCAAGGCATACCGTGTATTTAACAAAGCCACCGGCTTAGTTGAAGAAACGTATGACTTGGAGTTTGATGAAACTAATGGCTCTCAAGAAGATCATGAAAATCTTGATGATGTAGGTGATGAACCTTTGAGGGAGGCAATGAAGAATATGCCAATTGGTGCTATCAACCCGCAAGAGGTGGAAGAAGTTGAAGATGAAGCAAATCAAGATCCTTCTCCACCCCACACGCCTCAAGTTGATGAAGAACAAGTGAGGGAAGCACAAGAAGATACCTTCATCCCTCAAGAACAAGCCGAGGCTCAAGCTAGTGATGTTGATGCACCACAACCTCCTCCCCAAGTGATTAATAGAAGATCTACACCTTTGCTTCAAGCTCATCCACAAGACCTCGTCATAGGGAGTCCATCAAGGGGGGTAACAACTCGATCTAAACTTGCTTCTTATGTTGAACATCACTCCTTTGTTTCCTTTGTTGAGCCTTCTAGTGTGGAGGATGCACTTGCGGATCCGGATTGGGTGAATGCCATGCACGAAGAGTTGAACAACTTCACCCGGAACGAAGTGTGGACACTAGTAGAAAAGCCCAAAGGAGCAAGAATCATTGGCACCAAGTGGGTGTTTAGGAACAAGCAAGATGATCAAGGAGTGGTTGTGAGGAACAAGGCAAGATTGGTGGCAAAGGGGTTCTCCCAAGTTGAAGGCTTGGATTTTGGGGAGACCTTTGCACCGGTTGCAAGACTAGAAGCCATTCGTATCCTTTTGGCATATGCTTCACACCATAAAATGAAACTTTTTCAAATGGATGTGAAGAGTGCCTTTCTTAATGGTTTCATTAATGAACTTGTTTTTGTCTCACAACCTCCCGGGTTTGAAGACCCAAATTGTCCTAATCATGTGTATAGGTTGTCCAAGGCACTCTATGGATTGAAGCAAGCTCCAAGAGCTTGGTATGAGAGGCCAAGGGATTTCCTACTCAAGAAGGGCTTCAAGATTGGGAAAGTGGATACCACACTCTTCACCAAGGTGCTAGATGGAGAGATCTTTGTTTGCCAAGTATATGTCGATGACATTATATTTGGGTCAACAAACCAAGGTCATAGCAAGGAATTTGGTGCATTGATGTCCAAGGAGTTCGAGATGTCAATGATTGGCGAGCTAACCTTCTTCCTTGGCTTCCAAGTGAAGCAATTGAGGGAGGGCACCTTCATATCTCAAGAGAAGTACACTTATGATGTGCTCAAGAAATTCAAGATGGAGGATTGCAAGCCAATCAAGACCCCAATGCCTACTAATGGGCATCTCGATCTCGATGAGGGAGGTAAACCGATCGACCAAACTCTTTATCGTTCTATGATCGGTAGTTTACTTTACCTCACCGCTTCTAGGCCGGATATCATGTTTAGTGTGTGTATGTGTGCTAGGTTTCAAGCAAACCCTAAGGAGTCGCATCTTTGTGCGGTTAAAAGAATCCTTAGGTACTTAAGGCACACCCCTAGCATGGGTCTTTGGTATCCCAAAGGAGCTCCCTTCCAACTAGTTGGCTATTCCGATTCGGATTATGCCGGGTGCAAGGTTGATAGGAAGAGTACCTCCGGCGGGTGCCACATGCTAGGAAGATCACTTGTTTCTTGGTCCTCTAAGAAGCAAAATAGTGTGGCATTGTCAACCGCCGAGGCGGAATACATTGCCATGGGAGCAAGTTGTGCACAAATCTTATATATGACCCAAACACTCTTTGATTACGGCGTGTTTTTAAAACAAGTTCCACTTTTGTGTGATAATGAAAGCGTCGTAAAGCTTGCAAACAACCCGGTTCAACACTCTCGCACCAAGCACATAGATATTCGCCATCACTTTCTTAGAGATCATGTGGCTAGGAAAGACATCACACTAGTTGGAGTTAAGAGCGAAGAGCAATTGACGGATATCTTCACTAAACCACTCGATGAAACAACCTTTTGTAGGTTGAGAAGCGAGTTAAATGTGCTTGATCACTCTAACTTCACTAAAAGATGAGCTTGTGTGAACCATGCATTCATATGTAATATAACATGTTTAATTTAGTAATGCACATAGGCTTGGCTAACGCGGCTAAGATAACCGCCCTCAAAGCGTGTGACAAAGCTTAACCGCGGTTTAAACTTGCAAGCAACCTAGATTTAAATTTTGTATTGCATAGCATATACATGTGTGTTGTTTGCCTTTTTCTTTTCGGTTAAGTTTCTTGAGCATCCTCTATGATAGTCCACTTGGGGGGAGCATTCCAGGCTCAAGTCACTCCCTTACCCCTCTTGTGGCCATATGGTGACTCTTTTGGCGCTTCCATTCGAATATTTTAAGCTAAAAATTAAATTTAAGGCTATGCCAAACTAATTGAAAATGAGTGTTTGAGAGATGGCTCTCATATCAAGTCCAATCAGGTGTTATTTGGATCTTATTGGGATTGGAATTGGTTGGGAGAAAGACGTAAAAAAATTTGAAAAATTCTATTTTTAGGCGTCGGACGCTGCCGACGGACGCTCGGTGTCAATTGCCTCAGCGTCCGTCGCAATCGTCCGGGTTTAAAGTTGCCCGCTAATAGGGCGACGGACGCTCCCCCAAGCGTCCGTCGCGGTCAATGCGACTGGGCGTTTCAAATCGGCTCTGGAAGCCCGACGGACGATGCCGTCAGACGCTCCCGAGCGTCCGTCGCTACCGACGGAGCATCCGTCGCGGAGCGACGGAGCGTCCGTCGCGGAGCGACGGAGCGTCCGTCGCGAACTAAACGGTGATTTTTTTTTAAAATCCCCGTTTTCTCCTCTGTTTCTCCCGATTCGATCGCAGCTCGCCGTCGCACCCAAACCCTAAACCGTCGCCGCGGGATTCGTTCTTCCAGCGCCGTCGTGCCTCCCTGCGCCGCCACGAGCTCCCATCTGCGCCGCCACCTGCCCCCTGCGCTGCCGCACCAAACCCTAATTGCACAGCATCCGCCGCCGCGCCAGGGTCGCTCCTCCAGCACTGCATCCGCCGTGCTCTTTCTCTCTCCGAGCCAGAGCTCCTTCACTGCCCCTAAATCCAACTGTGCTCATTCCTTCCCAAGGAGCTCTCACCCACAGAGACTGGTTGATCTGAGTTGAGTTGCGCGGCAAGGTGATTTTCAACCTCTGTGATCTTTCCCTCTTTGATAACAAATCACCTCATCATACTTGGTACCCTAAACCTTTTTCCTGCCTTGTTTAGGTGTGAATTGCGAACTGTGGTCGATCTATTGGTAAATCTCACCTCCTCTCTCTTTGTTGGTCAGGGTTCGAGGTATGAAATGGCAGAATCGATCTCGATTTCTTATCTATTTCTTTTCACTCTATAGACCCTCTCATCTCTCGCTTATGTGCTTATGGTTATAATCTCATCTATCTAACAAGCAGCGTCAGTGTCTGAGGTGATTGCTTGAGCAGTGGGCAGTGAACAGAAAACTCGGGGCAAAGCCCGCGAGTACGGATCGAGGCAAAGCCTCGCGAGGACAGTCCAGGGCCGGCATGCCACCCTTTCAGTTGTTTGGTTCTGTGGTCTGTCAGAGGTTCAGGGTCAGTGGTTGATTGGCAGTGAGTTGTTGGTTTGACTCTTGAGCTTTCTTGTCAGCGGATTGGTTGCAAAGTTGAGATATGGCAAGGACAAAGAATGCAGGTCCCATTCCCGGTAGTGGTGGTGACCCTCCACCTCCACCGCGTCCACCCACTGACCGGGGAAAGGGAAAGCAAAAGGTTATCTCTCGGAAGCGCAAGAGGCCAGCAATGGATCCAGACTCGGTAGCCGCTCTAGCAGTGGCAGAGGCCGCCGAGATAGCTGAGCGAGGAGGACGTCGCGCCGGCTTGAGGCTCTCACCTCGCCGTGGAGCGCGTCGTGAGTCCCCTCCACCTACAGAGTCAGAGCCCGTCGAGGCTACAGCGGCACCAGAGACAGAGCCAGTCCCAGCGACTGAGTCGACAGAGGCCGCGGGCCACTCTAGTATTGGAGAGCTGATGAGCCGCCATGTTACCCGTTCCCGAGGCTCAGGTGCACCACCCAGCCCTCCAGGACCCCGGCTCCCAGACCCCGTGAGGCACCAGGTTCAAACACTTACAGCGAAGCAAGTTCAACTGCTTCGGTTTGTTGACTTCCAGTCCTGGTTCCCACCTCAGAGGGACCCCCGTGCCGGACGAGAGTTCTATACTACAGTACACGAGGACTTCTACAGAGCATATGTAGACACTGATGCTCCTCTTAGGGCCCACAGGGTGTGCCCATCTGCTCAGATAGAGGGGATCGGTGGTCCAGAGATCCTGCAGCACCTCCAGTACATCCAGGGTCTGACAGATTTGATGGGACGTTCAGGGGCATATCAGAAGGAGTGGGTATACCAGTTTTACGCCTCTCTGTGGATCTCACCTGATCACGAGTTCCTCCACTTCGCATACCAGGGACGTGACTTTAGGGTTACAGCTGCCAGATTCAGAGAGCTCTTTCACCTCGAGTCCTCACCTACCAGGATACACAGTCTCTGCTATGGGGATCAGGAGGCCCCTCGCCGACCTCACGATGGTATAGTACCATCCACGGATTTCGTGAGTCCGTGCTTTCAGCAGCCGTTTACTGAGGGTTCGAGCCGTAAGCCACGTGACCTCACTCCTTTAGCTCGGATCCTCCATGAGGTTCTCAGACGTACTATTCTACCCCGGATTGGAGCTAGGGATACTATCACTCATCTTCAGCTTTGGCTTCTAGCTCACATTGTTCGGAAAGAGAAGTTCGACCTCTGGGATTTGATAGTGAGCGAGCTCGAGGATATCATAGCTGCTGGTTTCAGAGGTCATTGGCAGCTACAGTTCGCCCATTGGATTTCATATTTGATAGTTGCCAAGAACGGGTCAGGTGTCATGAGGGTCACCCTTACGAGGTCAGCCACAGAGTTTCCTGTATATTCGATGAGTCAGCTTGTGGCACATGGGCAGTTGCCTCGCCCCAGTAGAGCCTATAGACCAGGCACTAGGCAGGCCGGAGTGCCACCACAGTCGGCCGAGGTCACCGATGCGACAGTTGAGCAGATTGCTCAGGTAGAGCTAGCAGACTTGGATGCAGAGATAGATACAGCTGCTGAGACAGTCTTTCGAGAGGACCTCGATTCCGACAGCTCTAATGAGGACTACCAGCCCATGCATGAGTATACACCGATGACCCATGACCACGAGGCAGGAGGGTCAGGCATAGCTGCAGTAGCTCTAGCTCCAGGCTCCAGTTCCTCAGAGGCTACCTTGCTCACTATTCTATCGAGGATGCAGGAGGAGCAGTCTCGCCAGGCAGAGGAGCAGAGACGACAGGCTGCAGACCTACGGAGGCTTACTGAGCAGCAGCTGGCAGCTCAGGCACAGACGCAGGCCAGACAGGACGAGTTCCAGCGTCAGTTCTTGGCATATCAGCTGCAACAGGCAGAGATTCAGAAGACTCAGACACTACTTCTTGAGCGTCTTCTGGCATCTAGCTCTGGGCAGACTTCCACGCCACAGTTCCAATTGCTCGGCGTATCACAGCAGCAGCAGTTCACCTCTCCTCCATCGCAGCCTACAGTAGTTGTGGTGCCAACTCCAGCGTTACCATCCAGAGGACAGCAGAGTCAGGCACCAGCTACACCTCCGTTCCAGCCGGCAGCCTCTCCTGAGTACCAGACTCCAAGGACCCAGGTGTCCTCTTGGATAGCTTCACCCGGAGAGTTCCAGACAGGCTTCACTCCTACCCGGGGAACTACCTTAGCAGAGGCCTCGAGAGATCTATCAGCTTCCGATCTTGAGATCACGGGAGAAGACTCCCCAGGAGCAGCTCAGCAGGTCACACCAGCTCCAGAGACTGCAGTGGATCCTCCAGCGACAGGCACTCACCAGTCCTCAGTCGCATCGTCGGAGATCGCACCCGAGCAGTCAGCACAGACAGTCACCACACCTCCAGCTGCCGTTCAGACGGATGCCATATCCCTAGCAGAGGAAGTTACAGTGGCAGTGTCCTCTCCAGGTCAGACTCAGCCTGTAGAGGTTGCAGCAGCAGTGTCCCTAGTGGCACTTGCAGTGACACCGTCCCCCTCGCCTCGAGTTTTCACTCGTCGGGCTCCCAGGCCCGCTACCACAGAGGCAGGACCGTCAGAGGCACCAGCTGAGCCTCAGGGGGAGTCAGTTGAGACCACAGCTTCAGAGGTGCCAGTGACAGCTCCAGAGACCACCCCAGCTGCACCTACACCGGCAGAGACCGAGGCGATGATGAGTCAGACGATTCAGACCTTCAGGACTTCATCATGCTGGATCGCAGAGCTGCAGCTTCTTCGCCTTCTTCTCCAGCCCCAGACTCTTAGTTTTTGGTGCTAGACGCCAAAGGGGGAGAGAGGGTCGAGTCTAGAGATAGGGGGAGGGATTTGGATCTTTGTATGCCTTATTTCCCCGTACTCTTTCATCATGTCTACTTTTATGCTTTTTGTCTATATGTGTGATGTGATGATGAATGTAATGATGATTGATGCATGTGACAAACTCTTGTTTATCTCTAATATATCTTGTGAGTTGTCTCATGGTTCATGATATATCTCTATGCTTAAAATTTATTTGAGCTTCCGCGCTATACTCCGACATATCCGTTGAGAATATCATGAGGTACTTCTTTTACAATCATAATCATAAGTACCATGTTTTGTGATTTGACTTGGGTGAGCAAGTATGCTTCATTACTATTTTACTAACCCTTGCTCAACCATCCCAAGTCACCCTTGAATCTTAACCAAAACTCTTATCCATACTCGAAGTTCTATTGTCGTCAATCACCAAAAAGGGGGAGATTGAAGAATCATGGCCCTAGTTGGTTTTGGCGATTAACAACAATTAGAGATTATTATGACTAACGTGTGTTTTGCAGAGGTTATGCGTAGCTTAGCCATAGTGATCAAGGAGAATGGGCTCTAATGGTCATCACTTAGCCCCCAAGATGGATATTGTTTCGGTTTTCAAGGAGACATGATGAAGACCCTAGAATGATAGGCTAAGTGCCATAAGGAGATGAAGGGCACTTAGAAATAGATAGGACTTCTCTTTTTACCTTTGACCGTACTATTAAGAGGGGTTGAGATTAGTAGCTTGACTTAGGAAAGCTTCATGACTTAGGTGTGGTGCACACTTGTCTTCCTTAGCTCTAAGCAAGCCTATGGTGACCGTAAGATAGCCTAGAACAACTTCCATATTCATCGCGACGAAAAACGGAGTTGTCAAAATCGTTTTCTGGGCGTCGGACGCTCCTGGCAGGGGCGCCGGACGCTGTCCGTCGCGTCAGACAAATGCGCCGGACGCTGGGTAATTGAGTCCACAGCGTCCGTCGGCCTTCCAGAGGGGATGTTTTCTGGCTAAGACTTTCAGGGTCCGTCGGACGCTGTCCGTCGGCCAGGCGTCGGACGCTGGGAAGAGCGTCCGTCGACCTTCCAGAGAGGGTGTTTTTCAACCCTAGCCAGAACTTAGCGTCGGACGCTATGGATGAGCGTCTGTCGCCCAGTGACGTAGCGTCCGTCGCTGGGAACAGTGTGTGAGAACTAGCCGTTAGACAGGGTGTCGGACCGTCCGTCGCCTAGGCGCCGGAGCGTCCGTCACCCCAACTTTGAACAGAAACTAGCCGTTGGGCATGCGACGGACCGTCCGTCGCCTAGTCGACGGAGCGTCCGTCGCCAACTTAAAATGCCAGCCCGAGGAAGTTTTCAGAGGGTCTATTTATAGCCCCTCCCACTTCTCTCCCACGGTGCCTTTGCTCATTTGAGTTGCTGAGTTTGTTGAGAAGGTTGTGAAGAGAGCAAGAGCCCTAGAGAGAGAGAGTGATTCGCGAATCCATCCATCCTCTCTCTAGTTCATCTAAGAGTTCAAGTGTGCATTCTCCAAGTTGTGAAGCTTGAGTGAGTCAAGCGAAGATCAAGGCTTGTTACTCTTGGTGATCGACATCACCTAGACGGTCGGGTGGTGCTCGGAGGAAGGTGATCGCCGGAGGATTGTCGGCAGCCCTTCTCCATCGACGTTTGTGATCGGTTGTGGGTGATTCACCGAGCCGGAGTGGTGAAGAATCAGCCCGTAGAGAGCACTCATCCCTTGCGCGGGATTGAGGGGGAGCTATCCCTTGCGAGGTGCTCCAACGAGGATTAGGGGGGAGTGTCGACTCCTCGATACCTCGGCAAAACATCGTCGTGTCAAGCATCTCTTTCCCTAGCTCTTTATTACCGCATTACTTTCCGCACTTGTCTTTCAATTCATACTAGAATTGTGTAGGAAGTTTTCGCTTTCCTTTGACTTGCTACCGCTTTCTAGCTAGGACACACAAGCGGTAGGCACTAGGGGGTTAATTGGCTCTTTATAGGTTTAATTCTTGTTTAGAAATTAAAAAGAGCCCAATTCACCCCCCTTCTTGGGCATCTTGATCCTTTCAACCGGCGAGTGCGAGAAGACATGGAGGTAGACCGAGTCGACCAAGTCAAGACGGTGGACGCGCGAGTCGAGCGGAGGCTCAGGGGACTCGGAGTCCGACCGGGCGAAGACAAGGTGGCTCGCGTCGAGTGGTTTGGTGGTTTGGGCCTCAAAACCATCCGCGACGGTTTCCGAGTTTGGGCCTCAAAACTTGGGGTTCGGTAGTTGAGCCGAAAGCTACCGGTGGCGGGTTTCGCGGGTTTGGGCCTCAAAACCCGGGCGGAGCTTCCGAGGAAGCGGGGATGGCACGTGGCGGAATCCTGGAGGTTGCGTCGAGGCGACGGCAACTCCTGGCAGGAAGCGGGGCCATCCATTCAAATCGAGGGAGATATTTACCGGAGCTTAGACTGCAATGCTTAGGCTAGGTAGTTCACTCATTGTATCTAGGGGGGTCTTTGGAAAATAGCCAAAGCCTTTGATAAATAGAGGATGAAGGGGTATCCTCATCCTATCTCTTGAACCCTAATCATTTTGCCCCAACTCTCTCTCTCTCTACCCTCTCTCTAGTTCATGAGATCCCTAGGTTGATTTCACCAACCTCTGTAAGAACTTGAGTTTGTCGTGAGGAATTGGAGGCCGTAACCTCCGTAAGTCATGGTGGCTTCGATTTCTTGATCGTGTCCCCGTTTTGCTTGTGTTCTTCGCGTTTTGCTTTTGCTCCCTCTTTTTCTCGAGATGATTTCTCTTTGTAGGGAGTAACTCTTGCAAATCCGTTTGAACCAAGTTGTTCGTATTCGTGAGGAGCATCTTTGCACCGAAGGAATTCCCCTCAAACCTCACGAGTGCGTAGATCGGGCGATTTCTTTGCGGTGTTCTTCGTTCTTGCCCCTTCTCCCCCAAATCCTCGTTTCTCTTTATTTCTCACCAAATTGAGCGATGATTTCTTAGGATTAGCTCCCGAACTGTACAAGGATCATGCCTACAAAGTTTGGTTGCAGTTGGAGTTTATTTGGTTGAGTTTTGGGAAGATTTGGAGGAGAAATCACGTTTTTCAGGTTCACTTTACAGTTTTCGGGAGCGTCGGACGCTCCGAGGGTTTTGCGTCGGACGCTGGGGCATGCTGACGTCAGCGTCCGTCGCCTCGGTGGTCGACGTTTTTCGATTTTGGCGTCGGACTCTCTTCTCAGCGTTCGTCGCCCTCTGTCAGCGTACTACGCCAGCGTCCGTCGCCCTCTGTCATGGTCCTACGCCAGCGTCCGTCGCCCTTCCAGTAGGGGATGATTTTTCTGGGTGCGTCGGACTCTGACAACGGACCGTACAACGCCAGCGTCCGTCGGCCTTCTAGCAAGGATTTTGAGGAGGTTACGACCTCCAACTGCGTTTTTCATACAACTTGGTATCCTAAAGTTTAGAACCACTTGGTATACACCTGTTTCAAGGGGGCAAAAAAAATCAACAGGGCACAAGGTCCTTATATGTTGGGGGCACGTGATACTGTAATCCGATGTAGGAATATCTATTCCCAGCAATATCGATCTCAATACCATTATTGGGATAGATTCCAGGTCCACTTAAAAAAATGCGAAACTAACGATATGGAGGCTAACACGAAAGAAATCGTGACCACGACGAGCATATACGCTCGTGTGCTGCCGCACTACAGCTACAGGGCTGAAAAAAGTAATAAAGCTTAATTGACGCCTTGACAATTGACAACAGTCTCTATTTGACACCACTTACACTCGGATAGAGTGCTAGCAGAATGCCGACTTTCAAATCAGATTCTTCCTCTCATATTGCGGCATGATGGGGCCATGCTTCCCAAGTTTGAAACGTTTGTCTGTTTTTATTTTATGATGAAGGTTCTTGTGGGTTTATTACACCTGTAGGCTGTAGCTGACAGGTTGGGGGCATTGGACGCATAATTTAGCCCACACTAGCCCAAGCCCATGTTTGGAAATGCTAAATTCCCCTAAAGATTAAGTTTTCCTTTGGCAAGTGTTGAACAACAAATTGCAGAGCTTAACTCCAACAGTTTGACAATTTTAGTTTGGCAAAATATAGAATTTGTCAACTTTAAAATAGATATGCCAAAGCAAAAAATATGTAATCTCCAACAGTTCTCCATAATGACTTGACAAAAACGGAAATTATGGACCAGTGGACCCGATCGTTATTTTTTCACGGCATTTTCCTGTTCCACGCGCGCCATCCGGACTCGCGGCATCTCGTCCCGGGAAAAAAAAAAGCCAACGGCCAGCGTTCTGCCGTGAAAAAAAGAAGAAAAAAAAGGAAAAAGAAAAAAAAGTCCGCTGCCGCCCAGCGTTCTGCCATGAAAAAAAGAAGAAAAACAAAGGAAAAAGAAAAAAAGGCTGCCGCACAGATTCTGCCGTGAAATAAAAAGGAAGAACATATTTGTCTCCCCTTTTTACGGTCGTCAAATTGCCAAGTGCGGGTTCCTATTTGCAACTGCAAAAATATTAAGCTCAAATGTTAAACTATTGGTCACTAGTTTTTTAATTGTTTTAGTAAAATTAGATATGCCAAATCTAAATACCAAACTATTGGAGTTGCTACGTAGCTAGCTAACAGGGTGGAAAGGTGACATCAATTGTTGTCTTTGCGGCCAGGCGCATAGTCTGTAGATCATTGATTCGTTTGCCGTATAAAACTAAAAGCAGAGATCTCGTTTGAAAAAAAAGACCAGATAAAAAAAATTAAATTTTATAAAATCTGTGTTCAAAGTTTAGAGAATAAAACTTGTATTAATAAATATGTGTTCAAAGTGTCTATAAGATGATATTGAATTTTAAGCAATTCAAATTCACTACTTATTATGAGAGAAACTATCTCTTGTTAAATACACTTACCAATTTTTAAAGAAGGAATTATCGTTATTGTTCAGGTTTGCTTCTCGAACTTTAGAACTATCTATTTCAACTCATAATTTTTTTTAAATTATCTCCCTGCTCTATCTCTGGTTAGATCTAGTTTTTTTTTATCGGTACAACTTGGACGCACACAACCCACACACTCCACACTCTACACTCACACCACACGCATACACGTCCGTACACACGCTAAAGAGATTGGGAGGCTCGCCTCCAGTGCGTGGGAAACGCGCAGTACCACCGAATGTGCACACGTACGTGTACCTGAAAAATATGGGATAAATCCTAGCAAATGGTGCGACATCAGAGTATGAACCCGAGTAGCGACTCACTGGACAGTCCTACCAATAGACCACAGACCTATTCTTTATTAAAATATTTGGTAAACCTGCGAGTCTCGCTCCTGCTGGAACCGGCGAAGCCAACCAGCACCAAGCAGATTTGGCCCGCTCCGCCTCTGAAGCCAACATGAGAAAGCCCAATTGGCCAGCCCACCAACGTCCCAACGCATAAGGGCCTCCAGGAACCTCCATCTTCCCCGTTCCGCCCATGCTGCCTGCCGCATAGCAGTCGTCGTTGTTGACGAACTTTGTGAGTTTGGTGTTGGCCGATTGACCGACGGCCGCCTCGCCGCCATGGCGTGACAGACGCCAAAACGAGCAGGCCGCGGTCGTCTACGCCACCACGACGCCGACGCCACACAACTAGCGCGGCCGCCCACATCACCACGACGTGAGGAGGCACCTAGCCGCACCACTAATCCACACCGACGCAGCTGAGCCAACTGCCTTCCAACACCAAAGCCGGTGCCAGCCAAAAGCTACCACCGCACACTGCCACCGTGAGAGTGCCAGATCCGGCCACGGGGAGTTCAGATCACGACTTTCTCTCAAGTAGCAACTCCTCCCCAAAGTTCTGCCTTCCAAAAGGCCGTACCATCCGCCTTCACGCCCGTTGCTGATGCTGCCGTGACTCCGACTCCACGCCTGCCGTGACGCCGCCGGGTTCGGGGGAACTCGCCACGCGTCGCTTGCCTGCAGGTTTAACTCGCTCACTAGCGCGTTCCTCCCCTTTTCTCTCCATGAAAAAGTTCCTTTACCAGCAGGCTTGGCCGTCCCTGTGCGTGCTCTCCGCGTGAACGCGGGTCGCCTGCCAAGTATTCGTGGAAATGTGCGTGTAGCATTTGAATTTCCTCTGCCAAGTTTTTTGTTGAAATGTGCATGTGGCATTTGAATTTCCTCTCAGGCTACAGTGAGTCGGCCACGTCTCCTGCAATACTTTGTCATTTTTATTTTTGTGGCGATGTTGCTCGAGCTCGCCTAATTCGCTAATCGTCTTTGCATTTAGAATATTATCACAGTCACACCACGCCTTTGGTGTCGTTATGTAGTTTATTCTACACCTGCTGCAGCCACGTCATTGCGACCCTTAAATAGCTAAACCATTTTAGGAGGGAGAAGAAAAATAAGTGGAGAACCTTAATGTAGAAAGCGAAAGGGAGAGGTGAATTATGTGAAGCCTTTAGTCTCTGGAAACAAACAAGGGATGTCAACACCTCAGCAGGACAACCGGTACACGTCGATGTGATATGATGCACCAGCTAATGGGTCTTTCTGTGACTACTACAGTTTTTGCCTTGTCCGGTAGTCCAGCCCTGGCCAGGCCACAATTAGGTTTCTCTAGTTTGACTGTCACGCGCACATGGTTCTTGCTGCTCCCGCTGTTTCTTCCTCAACCTCCTCAGCTCAGCTGCGACTGCCATGGATTCCAAACCCATGTTAGTTTTCTTGCCTGCTTTCTGTTTTTTTTTTTCCTCTGTGCCGTTTGCTGGCCTCTCTTGTTTGTGTGTGTTAGTGTTGATTTGATCTATTGCTGAGAAAACATGTAGACAGGTGAAAGGAAAGGTTCATTACAATTTGCAACAATTTTGACATTTATATATTTCGGTATTCAGTATGATGTGCCCTGCCTCCATTTTCCCCTTTTCTTCAGAATAATTCTCTCATGGTTTTTGTTCAGGGAAGCATTTGTGGCAAGTGAGGCCTTCGTCTTCATGAATCAGCCTCCTCCACATGTATGTATGCTGATGAACTGGTCTCCTTTTCTGCTATCCTTGCACCTTTTGCCTCTTATTTGTAGTATATGCATAAGACTAATTTTAGGAAGACTTCAATCTAGTCGGTGGAAGGAACATCATAGAAGAATTAATATACACTTCTTAACCCATGGCTTTCTTTTATTTTAAGTGCACTTTCTTGATAAGGTTTCTACGAGTTGTGCATTTCTTATGACCTTTGCTGAAAGTTTATTTAACATTTGTGATCACCTTAGCTGAAAATCTAGAAGTTTCCATCTCTGTCAAGTTTCAAAGTATGGCAACAATAGCAACCCTGCTTTAACTAATGCAAAACCTTGAAATTGTTTGCTGAGTCTGAGATATATAATGGAATCTGCACTAAGTTAGTTTATAACAGAGGTTTCAGGCTCAGCCATATCCTCAGTTTTCATGTGTGTTTGCTTAACAATTGGGAGTTGAAAATTATGAGGTAATATTATGATACATTAGCAATATGAATGGTGCGATGAGGCAACAGTTGAAATTATCAGTTGTTATGCAACCCCAGAACGGCACTGTTGCATGTTGACATCGTATTACAATTACTTGATTGCATTAAGTTTTAGGATCTAAATATTTATAATGTTTTTGTATCTCCTGGGTATATTTCTATAATCCTTAATGCATTATGTGAGAGAGCATGACAATTTTTTTCTCTCTGTATGTGCAGATGTCTAGACAATCAATTATTATCAAGCTCATTTTGGGTTTGCTGTGGACCATCACTCACTTAGCAATCAGCTTTTTAAATTTATGGTCTCATCTGATCTATAGTCTAGAATGCTGTCTTATTTCATCTGGACTGTTGCGGAAGTATCAGAATCTTCACCTGGGTACACTGAAGTGCTTGGCTATTGTGGTAGATAGCAAAGAAGCTAAAAGTACTGCGAAGGTCAAGCAACTGTTATGCTGGCTCTCATCTATGGGTGTGAAGTATGTATGTCTTTACGACATGGAGGGTAAGACAATGAGTTCAACATTTGAATTTTCAGGGTATGGCTGTTTTCAGTCTGAAGTTTGTTGTTGACTACTTATCTACCTCTATGATCATTCCTTTTCCGTAATAAATATGGTTTATTAGAAATCAAATAACTTCAAGAGACATTAGAGGGCTGTCATAATACCTGGGCAGAACAACACTACCTTTCCCGTTATTCTGTACACATCATCTTGTGATGTTTTTAGTTAGATGCACAATTATTTTTCTTTTGCGACCTGTAGAGTGAATCTAGCACATACAAGATTATCTTACACTATTATATGGTGCATCATAGGAGTACTGAAGAAATCATTTGAACCTGCTGTGAATGTTTCAAGAGATAAGACTGCAGAAGAACATTTGGTAAGCTGCACTACTGAGCTTTCTGTCACTCCATTTTATATTAGAGTCTTACTTTTGTGTATGTTCTCTACTGGTATGCTTGTTCATTTTTGTTGGTGCTGTTTGTAAATCTGTATTATGATTCATGGCAACATATAGTGCATTGGAGCAAACATCAAAGATCTACACTGTAGGCAAAGAGAGATGGTGATAGACTGTCTTTCTGGTTCTGATGGCAAGGAGGGTATTGCTAAAGCAGCCAGTTTACTTTGCTCACCTTACTTCAATGGTACTCATGGAGATGGCAAAAGGAAACCAGCATTTACAGAAGATGACATGGCTAGTGCACTGAAAGTTGTAGGTATGCATGGAAAAGTCTCCTTTTTCTGCATGATTTGTTTCATATGCTTATTCAGTTATTTATCATGCTTTAATGACTTTACCACTTTAGTTCTGATTTCATCCATTAGGTTGTGGTGGACCAGAACCTGATCTTCTTCTCATGTATGGCCCTGCTAGATGGCATTTAGGATTTCCTGCATGGAGATTACGGTATACTGAAATTATGTAAGTTCTTTATCAAAACATTAATATTCCTAACTGCGAAAATAATCATCATTATAGTTCCGTCCTATATCACCAGAATTGACAAATCCCTATTATTTCCTGTTCCAGGTATATGGGGCCACTGAAATCAATGAAATATGGTGGCGTTGTGAAAACCTTATATAACTTCTCAAAGAAACACCAAAATTATGGTAATCTTATTTTTCCATATTTGCAATGTACTTCAATGAAATTAACCTTTAGCGTTATGTATGATTTAACTTCAACATTTTTGCCTGTGTCATATTTTTTTTCTTCTTATAGGAGTTCTAGCTCTGCCTTGTAAGTTGAAGTGTTCTTTGTTATCAGTTTTGCAGATAGGCTACACTAACTAGAGTTGCACATGCTTAGTAAATATACAATGAGTGTGCTCTGCTCTCACTTTCTGTGGTTCCCACACTTTAATGTCCTGTGAGATCTAAATATCTTAGGCATTAATGTGTATCTGGTGAGATCTAAATATCTTCGGCGTTGGCGTGTGGAAAAGAAATGATATACAACATGTCCCTGAATGTGCTAGCACATTTTGATGCCTGAATAGTAATTAGGAATAAATATTTGCTCGTTTGGCTGACTCCAAATCTTTTCCATCTCAGGGAAATGATAGCTGATACTGGTTTAAAGAAACCATTTGATCATGGAGAAACGACGCCTTGGAGTTGCTCTACAGTCTGCACCCGTTCTCTTCTGCTGCTGCTTACTGGAGTACAGGAGTACTTAACGTTAGACATAACCATCGACACCTACTTCTTGTTTGCTTGTAACAAGATCAAAAGTGTGTTGTTGACAGAACATACATACGGGACAACATCCCACTGTACAAGTTCCACCCATAACGATGAGCAATGAAAGAGCTACTGTACAAGAAACCTACCATCTCGTCTATTATTGCCTATGCTATGATCCCTAATGATTTTATCTGCTGTTGTTGGATTACTGCGGCATTGTCCATGACAATCTGTAAAAGGGAACGGTGTTGCTGTTGGAAATGAATTAACCTGCGGAAAAAAACTCCAACAGAAACATTCAGCTGGGACTGGGAGAGCCTGCTACCGAATGCCCGGGGTCGTCTCTAGCTCTCTGGTCTGGTCTCTGCTCATCTCCCCTCTAACCTTGAGAGCCCACCAAACCCAAAGCCCAGGCCTCTCCGTCCCCGCCCCCCATGTCGTCGCAGTGCCCCTACTGCCGCGCGTCGGGGCCGGCGCGGTGCGCGACGACGCAGCCGCCGCTCTCGCGCGCTGTGTCCGAGTGCTCCGCCTGCGCCCGCATCGTCGTCGAGCGCCACCTCCACACGCACCCCTTCTTCCCCCTCCTCCCCTCCCTCCATTCGCTCCCCCTCATCACCCCCGACCTCGCCACCGTCGTCGATCCGGCCCCCTCCCCATCCCCCGGCGACGAAGATGACGATGACCCCTTCCTCCCCGCGGGCTTTGTCTCCGCCTTCTCGGCTTTCTCCCTCGAGCGCCACCCCGTCCTCGCCCGCTCCGCTTCCACCTTCTCCGGCCTCCTCGCCGAGCTCGAGCGTGCGCTCGCCATCGACTCCGCCGCCGCGGCCTCCAATCTGGACCCCGCCGGGCCCATGGTCTCCGTCGACAGCCTCCGTGCCTACCTCCAGATCGTCGACGTCGCCTCCATACTCAGGCTCGACAGGGACATAGCCGACCACGCTTTCGAGCTCTTCAAGGATTGCTCGTCCGCGACCTGCCTCAGGAATCGGAGCGTCGAGGCGCTTGCGACCGCCGCGCTCGTGCAGGCTATTCGCGAGGCGCAGCAGCCTCGGACGCTGCAGGTTTGTTTGTGATTAGCACACTGACGCCATGTGTTTGTTCTATTGATCTAGTGCAGCAGAGATGGGTACGCCAAGCTGCAAAAGCATAAGCATGCGTTTATTCAAACAATTCGTATCTAGTACTGGTTATTATGTGGAAAATTATATTTCGGAAACTGAAAATTTGCTATTTCACAAGATTTGTTTTCTCGGAATTGGGGACTGTGTGGGTTAATTAGTGCTAGATCACCAGAATATTGAAATAGCCCACCAACATACTCTACTTTCCAACAATTGAAATATCTCACCAAAGTCACGAGTTAATTAGTGTTAGACCACCGGAATTCAGTCTCCTTTTAGCCATCATATCTACTTATCTACCATGATGTTGTGCTTGCCATTAACATTCAACATCAACATCAACAAAGCCTGTAGTCCCAAGCAAGTTGGGGTAGGCTGGAGTTGAAACCCAACAAGATACCCAAGTCATGGTTCCGGCACTTCAATAGCTGCTTTCCAGGCAATCCTATCCAAACATAGATCTCTAGATATATCCCAAGCTTTTAAATCCCTATTCACCGCCTCCGCCCATCCCAAGCTTGCCATTAACATTGATGAAAAAAAAATCCTTAGTTACTTCACTGTATGCAGACTGATATTGTAGCTAATACTTATTGGGGTATCTTTAACCCTGTTGCGAATACCTGAATATATTCCAAACTATTTTAATGTTGCTTCATTGACACCCAATGAACCAAATGCCTATCAGCTTGGCTATGTTTGATTTTTTTTTTTCACAAACACTTGATGTAGCATGCATTTTCCTTTGATGCTATATTGGTTGATTAGACCTTGTCTGCTACTTAGGCTAGACCCAAGAGATCTCTATGCTAACAATCTACCTCACAAATAGATAGCAGGAAAACCTTTAAAAATACCTTGCAAATATCTGAAACTTGGTATACTATTCCGCTATTCGTGTCACACTAATTTTATCAATCACTACCAATTCACCTTCTGTCTTCTATGTGAACAGGAAATCTCTACTGCTAGCAATCTTCCTCAAAAAGAGATAGGAAAATACATCAAAATACTCGGCGAATCTCTGAAACTGAGTCAACCACTTAACAGCAACTCAATAGCTGTTCATATGCCCCGATTTTGCAGTTTGCTCCAGCTGAATAAATCTGCTCAGGTATCAGCTGATCTGAAAAATCTGTTACTGAAGCATTATGCAAAAAATCGATATGTGTTTTGAATATATTGTATGTCAACTCTTCAGGAACTTGCAGCTCATATTGGCGAGGTGGTTGTTAATAAGTGCTTCTGCACACGGCGGAATCCCATAAGTATATCTGCTGCTGCTATCTACCTTGCATGTCAGCTTGAAGACAAGCGCAAAACTCAGGCAGAGATCTGCAAGGTTACCGGCCTCACGGAGGTCACACTACGCAAAGTGTACAAAGAACTGTTGGAGAATTGGGATGATTTGCTCCCCCCTGACTATACACCTGCCACACCACCAGAGAAAGCTTTTCCCATGACCAACATTTATTCAGGGCGGTCAGCAAGTGGCAAGGATCTGTATCAGGATAAGATACTCGAGAGTATTAAGCAAAAATGCCCTGAGCCTGCAGAGCCTGACCACATGGTCATCGTGAAAGAAGAGGAAGACAAGAAAACAATTGCTCTTGGTCGCCCACCTACAAAACCTGAGGCTCATGAGTTAGGCAAGGTGTTCCGACCACCAAATGCCCCTTTCTCGACTTCTCCTAAATCTGATCGTGACAAGACGGAAACTAGTGTTCGTGGGTTCAACCTTAATGAGTTATCATGTGCGATGGATTCTGATAGAACAGACACCACAGTGAAGCCAGTTTTCGGTGATCGATTGTTGAATGAATCCAATGCGATTCCATCTCACAACAGGCAGCCTTTACCGTGGCAGCTTAAGCAGGGGGCGCCTGCAACTGGTCCATCATATTCAAGGCTCCGCGAGCAGCAGTCGGGCCTGGATCTTGTAGCTGCTCTGAAGGGAATTGGGAAAAGGGGTGCCGGGGATGCTGGGGATGGCCGGGATAAAGAAGGGAAGTGAGTTGGTGACTTGGTGCCTTATTGATGTATGTCTGTAGTAGAGTTAGTTTGGCCATCTCTATGGCTCTATGACTCTTGTCATTCTGTATTTCTTTTGCCTCGTGTCGAGGCTGTGAAATGTCACTCCAGACGCTTTAGCTTCTGTAGTAAAATTTCACTAGTGTTTCCTAATTATTCAAGTTATCACTATGTTTCGTGCAATGAAATGCTGTTAACCTGTAATCCTATTATTTCGTTAACAGAAGGTAACTACTGATTGTTCCTTTACTTCAAACGATGAAGTTTATGCCATCCAGATCGACAGTGTAACTTGCATAGTTTTATCTGAAGTCACAGTAATACCCAATTCTGAACAAATCATTCATGATCTTTTTTGAGAAGTAATGCTGGAGGAGATAAAACTCGTCCAAGTTTGCCCTGGAGCCGGTTAAAACCAGACACCTCGCTTTGAAACTAGCAAAGCTTGAGGGTCTCAAGCGCAAATGCCCCCCACCCCGAATCGGATAATACGCCACGATGGCGGAAGCAGAGGCCTTCCAAAACCCAACGCGGCAAACGGCTACTGCTCCTTCCTCATCCTCTTCCCCTCTCCCTCCCCTCCGCCATGGCCGTCCCAATCTCCACCTCCACCTCCTCCCCGCTCCCCCTCCTCTTCCTCCATCGAGGCACCACAAACCCTAGCCCCGCGGTTCTCTCCTTCCCGTCCTCCATCCGCGGCGCGTCCCTCCGCTCCCGGGCCGCCGCCGCACCGCCCGCAGAGACCCTCTCTGACGACGGCATCCCCGACGCGCCACCGGTACGTGACTATACTGATATTGCCGTGTGTTTTCGAGCACGTGGAGTCCAAAACCTGTGAATTTCTTAGTGCCGGACTGGCGACTAGGTATTCGCGTTTCCAGGAGTTCCGTGTGGGCTCTGGGGGTTACAGACATGCCGGCATTGTTTGATTGTTTCAGTTCGCACCCGTTAGAGCTTGCTCATTCGGCGACTAAAATTGTTACTCTCGTGCTTTCAGGAAGGGGTGGGGACGGGAATTCCGTTGCCATCGTCGATTGGGGATGATGGGGAGCAGGTACGTTTCGTAACAACTAAAAATTCACAGATTATGTTACTGAATATTTTGTTCTAATATTTTTGCTGCCATGATCGAATGGACTGTGAAAAGTTATTACTCCATATAACATGTTTCTCTTTTATTGTTGCATAGTAGTGCGCATTTTATTTGTACTGTATAATCACAATAAATGGAGAGGACGATGCAATCAGGGTATTTGTGCAATTGGCATTTAAAAATGGGTCAGGATGCAACGATGCTACTTGGCATGGTTATATTAGTTGAGTGAATTAATCCCATGACTCAAACTTTGTTCGGAGTGTTAGAAAAATGACTTGCAATATCACAGTTAGCGCATTTGTTTAAGAAGTTAGTCTTACTGTAAACTATTGTTCATGTGAGTGCGTTTTGGACTTCGGAATTGTATGTTTTGTAAAATTCCATGTCTTGTTAGACAGTTTAGCACCCTTAATGCTTATGCATAGCTACCAGTACACGATTAAAGAAACTATACTTGAAATATCATTTAGTCTGTCCTTCAAATCATTCCTATTGAACTGGAATGAGATATCTGAGGGTCTATGGTGGTGTACCTTTCCAGATTCAACTTAGCGCTTTAAAGCTTGCTGGATGAAACTTTCAAAGTTTTCTGCCTATTAATGCTCTGTTCCTCCTTGGAATTATTTTGTGTACTTGAAAATGGTGGCACCAAGTGTTAATCAGTAAGATGTCCACATGCACAATTGCCAATGCTCTAAACAAGTAGGGATCCAGAGCAGTGAAAAAACAATGTATAATCAGTAAGAGATGTCCACATGTCCCAGAGCAGTGAAAAAACAATGTATAATCAGTAAGAGATGTCCACATGTCCACTAGTAGTAGGTTTGTTCCTGTCATTTTTTTTTTGTGTTTTTTGTTTTAGTTTCCTGCTACTATATGGTTGTTCTTTCATTCAATATACACAATAGAGCAATTTACGACACAAGGCACCTCAATTGCTCTAAGTGCTTGAAGCCTTGAAGTCCCCTAATTAATTTGTAAAAGGGCGTACCCAGTGTCGTAGGCTCCCGCACTGCGGGGTCTGGGGAAGGGAAATAGCCCGCAGCCTTTCCCGCACAAATGTGCAGAGGCTGGGGCTCGAACCCTGGACCTCTTGGTCACAGGCGGTAAAGCTCTACCGCTTGCACCAGGGCCGCCCTTCCCCCTAATTAATTTGTATTAGGGAAAATATGAACTCATTGAATCAAGATAAAGGGAGAAGGATATACACAATTCATTTTGATGTGACCTGATTATAAGGTGTTGATTAAAGATATATGCATGTACTACCATTGCTACATTTGTACTAAATGCAAGTATATATATATTCTATCCTAGGTGTGCAAGCTGTCATAGGCATGAGACTTTTGTGTAATAAGTACAATTGTATAAAATACTTTTAGTTTTTTACGAACATATGTATAGCAATATCTAACTTTTTTCTTAGATAAAGGAAAAAAATCCAGCTTGATCTCTTGTGACCAAGAGAATCAGACCAATTATTACACCAAAATTAATTAATAAAACATGGCTGACTCATGACTCAAGCCTAGGTATTGTTTGCCCATAGCCCCATACAAAGGAAGCGACGAAATACATAGCGGCTATCTCACACGCTCGGCAAACATGGAGGATCAGAGGATGCATTCCTTGTTGCACCTCGCTGTAGTTGCGCCCACTGCTGTAACCAAAGTGTCCCCCTGAACAGTTAGCAATATCTAACTGTGTGGTCATGTTTAAGTTTTGACAAGTTATGCCATTCCTCTTGCTTGTATAACTTGGAACCTCCTTTGTACTGTCCTTAAACTGTTGGAGTTGGAGTGGCTTCCTCCATTTGAAAATAGATGTTGTCAATATATGTGCTCAACCTTTTATACTTGTATAAACTTATATACTTTTCTCACATGGAAATGGTCATTTCGGGAAAAAAGACAAAGGTGTGTTTTGAAGATCATGTCCAAAATGACTATTAAGTACTCCCTTTGTTCCAAATTGTAAGTTGTCCTGGCTTTTCTTTCTTTCTTTCTTTCTTTTTCTTTTTTTTTTTTTTGCGACTGCTGTCCTGGCTTTTCTAGATACACAATAAAAACTATGTATCTAGAGTTCTAGACATAATATATTAGACATAGTATATACCTAGATGCATAACAAAATTTATGCACCTAGAAAAGCCAAAACGGCTTACAATTTGGAATGGAGGGAGTAGCAAAATAGAATACAGCTAATGCTGTATAATCTGCCATTGAGGCTACTTAGTCCGTACAATTGTGTGTTTACTTTGCTGGTTCATGTTTCTGCTTGTTAAGCATGCCCATCGTGAATATTTGTGTGCAGTTGTTGTATGGAACTGCTGGAAAAGAAATTGTTACAAGGCCTTGTGAACAGTTGGGCTCCTCTCATAGCGATTCTTTAGATGTATCACAAGAGAAAATAGTGATAATAAACAGATACGGAGAGAAACTTGTTGGTGTTTTGCGTGAAGCTGGATCTAAGGACCTTGTAGTGCTGTGCCACGGATTTAGGTCATCAAAGGAAAGTAGAACTCTGTTAAGCCTTGCTGATGCATTGACATCAGAAAGTATCAGCATATTTCGTTTTGATTTTTCTGGCAATGGAGAAAGTGAAGGTACTTTTGAATATAGCAATGGACGATTTATGTGATGTGATCCTACATTTCAAAAAACACAAACGTGACACCCATGCTATTGCTGGCCACAGTAAGGGAGGAAATGTGGTTATCCTCTATGCATCCGTGTATCACGATATATCTAAAGTTATTAACCTGTCTGGAAGGTTTAAGCTGGAACGTGGAATTGGAGATCGTTTTGGAAATGATTACATGGAAAGGATTAATCAGCATGGTTACATTGACGTGGAAGACAAAACAGGACATATCATCTACCGCATGACGAAAGAAAGTCTGATGGATCGTCTTAAGACAGATATGCACTCTGCATGCTTGTCTATTGACCCAAACTGCAGGGTGTTGACAGTACATGGTGCTAATGATGATGTTGTCGCATCAGAGGATGCTCTAGAGTTTGATAAGTATATAAGCAACCATGAATTGCATATTATTGAAAGAGCTGATCATAGATATGCATCTCATCAGCTTGAATTAGCTGCAATTGTACTGAAATTTATTAAAGCTAGATGAGGGTAGGTGGAAACAAACGCGGCATACCCTTTTTTGCCCCAATATTCTTTTTCTGCCAATATTCTTTGTAGATTAATTTTAGTGAAGAACTATTTTATTGAACATTTATATTTTCAGAATATTACTATATTGGGCCCCCTTTTTATATTATACAGGACAAATGCATACACTTGCCTTCACAAATTGAGCTTAATTAACTTGATGGCTTTAATGTGTCTTGACTCCTGCCAACATAAGCATGTCTGTTGCACCGGAAAATGAAGTTTTATCTTCTTCCTATAGGAGATATTTGAATACTATATGTCCTTGCTCTAAATCAACCATATGTTTTTATATCTTCACTGTCCAGTTTGCCTGCAGAAGTTGCTCATCTCTCTACAACTAACAACTCTTTTTCTGATTGTTATCTGTTCTCAGCTCGCACCCAAGCAGAAGATCAGAATCAAGCTGCGGTCCTACTGGGTGCCGTTGATAGAGGACTCCTGCAAGAAGATAATTGAAGCTGCCAAAACAACCAACGCAAAGACCATGGGTCCCGTTCCTCTGCCCACTAAGCGGAGAATCTATTGTGTGCTTAACTCTCCTCACGTGCACAAGGATTCAAGGTTCCATTTTGAGATCCGTACGCATCAGCGGCTGATTGATATCATGTATCCAACTGCCCAAACAATTGATTCATTGATGCAACTCCAGCTCCCTGCCGGTGTGGATGTTGAGGTTAAGCTATGATTCTGTTGGAACTTAACTTTTCAAAGTTTGATGTAATGTGGTACTCATTTTCCGCAGCTTTTCTCTTTGATCGTTTTGTTGTCTGGGGCTGAAAGATATGTAGGGCCTGTACTAGGAAAGAAGATGTTCAGATTTGAATTGTCTTGTATTTGAAGTATACTGAATGATATGGTTCCATTAGTTCTATACTTGTTACTTGTATTACTGTACTAGCACCACTAAAATTTCTGCAAGCATAACTTTATTATATTAGGACTGAATCGGGTGAATTGGCCAAATTCGTAAGGTTCTGATATAGGCTTCTCGTCCCAGTAGGATTGGTTGATTCGTCTGGATAAGCAAAATACTTCCATGCTGGTTGCACTGACTCTGGGACTCAACAGACTGACGAAGCTCTGTACTCCTAACTTGTAAAGACGAATTCTTTTTATTTTGGAGTGTCTTTTAGACTGAGCTCAAATGCTCAAACTATTATTTAGTTAATTTTATAGGCAAACAAGTAAGTAGCAGATGTAAATAGATTAGTTCTCTCTCTCATTTTTTGTGAGTTGTTCTAAAACAACTATTTGACTAAAGGCCTATTTGGATGCATTGGGCTAATTGTTAGCCTTCTAACTTTTAGCCCTATCCCATCCAAACAGAGAGCTAATAGATGAGCTAAATTTTTAGCGCCAATTAGTTGTCAAGCAGGCCCTAGAAAACATAAGAATACCTGTAAAAACAAAATGAAATCCATTACAATACGCTATTATTTGGGTGGGAACAAGCTTAAACTTCCTGTTGCAAGTTGGGGTGAGCACTAAGGCTTCCTAGTACTCAACCAACTGTAAATTTATCTTGAACTTTCCAAAACTTCTGTACTCTCTCCTGTCAGTTGTCACGAGGCACAATCAAACTTCTTCAATTTTTTCTTTTCAAAATTAAGTACATTTTTAGTTGACTAGGCATGCTGAAGAAAAGGAAGGCATAAAATTGGTCTTTAGCAGCCCCTGCCTCCATAGTCTATGCTTCTACATCCTCTTTCCCTGTCCGAAACGATCGAGACGAGCTATCGTTGCTCCGCCTCCGCGAGTAATAAAAATCCATAAATTATGCTTGCCTGCTTGGGGTTGGGAATTGGCCATCCTTTTCTTGTCTATCGGCTGCTTGGTCACTAGAGGAGTCAGATGCTAAAAGTATATCTGATTAGGGCACTGAAGTGGCATATGCTAGTCCTCGGCTGTAGAACATCCCAACGTCACCATCAACTTACTCATTTCACTATAGCACCATTTTCTGGGTCGGCTCATCAGTACATTTTGAAAACCATAACATAGTTATATTATTTGTGTTAGAAGACTTGAGCTTCTTAATTAGCTGTTTTTTTTTCTTAAATAAAAAAATATTTGATATTGTAAATATCAAGAAATTAGAAAATATAGTAAACCTTGGTATAGTAAATACTTTATTCATGGTGGTCGCACTGATCTAGGGATACAAAAGACCTATGGAGTTTTCTAATTTGTACGAAGGAGATTTCTTTCTTCTTTTCTTCTGGAGTATCTTTTCGACTGAGCTACAACTGATCAATTTGTTGTTGAGTCGATTTTGTAGATAACTACCAAAATCAGTAAGTACTATAGTTCTTAAATGAACTTAGTTGTCGACTAAGAAATACAAGAATAAATGAAGACAACCCCAAAAAACAGTATGATAAGCTATTTGGGTGGGCACAAGCTTAAATTTCCAGGTGCAAGTTGGAAGGAGCACCGTGGCTTAGAGATTATTAAAAAAAAAAACAGTATTACTCTCGCTTGTGAACTTTTCATCAAAATTGGAGTAAAAAGAAACTAAGCTCTCTTGGCAGCAAGCGACAATCAACCTATCCGAAATTTCTTTTTAAGTCCATCTCAGTTGACTGGTGATACTGCTTTTTTATGGATCAAGTGCTCAACGTTTTCCTGAGAAAAGGTAGATACAAAGTTGGTCTTTAGCAGCCTGCAGTAAGCAGCCACAGCTACCAATCCTACCATAGTCCACAGACCACAGCAGCCCCAGCCCCCACACTCCAGAGTCCACGTTCATATTGCCAAATAGGCAAATATCCATTATTTTTTCGGGTTCGAAAACGACCCAACACATTGCGGAGACTCGAGACGAGCGTTGGTCGGCGAAAAAGTCCATAAGCTCTGCTTGGGGATGGCCCACGCCCATATAATCTCGGCTGTTTGCTCACCAAAGGAGTCAGATGCTAAAGGTGTCTTTGATTAGGCCACTAAAATTGCATATGCTAATATCTTCTGGTGCAGAATAACCCAAACGTTGCTATCAACTTACGAATCTCATTATAGCACCATTTGTGTGTGTCGTCCTAGTGCAGATTTAATAAAATAGCATATATAGTTCTTATTTTAGTGCGACAGCTTAGACCTTCTCATGTTAAAGGAAAAAAAACAAAATAGCTTTCCTATATGTGGTGATGGTAAAATACTTTCTTTTTCAAATTCCAGCTACAATATTTTTTTTGACGAAAGAAAAATTATATTATATATTAGCTAGGTACATCAACATATTACAAGCACTCTAGATTACACTAGATATATTCAGAAACTGATTTTCATCTAAAATATACTCACGCCGTGAAAAGCTCCAAATCTCAAAACCAAACATTTTTGACGCTTCGTATAGATGACCACACATGCAAATACTCGGCACCAGCAATAGCGGCAAGCCTGAGAACAGATGCCCAACGGACGGCCAACATTCCTGTAGGTGGAATTGAGGATCTTTTTCTTCTTGCTGGTGTCTTCTTTCTTCTTCTTTCTGCCACCGAAGAATGAGGAAGATTGATGTGAAGGATATTCTCCCTAGTCTTTCATTGTGGTCAGATCTAACCACAATAAAACGAAGAAAAGACCGGAGAAAATTATTCTATGGCAGCGACATCATCTCCGCCTTGATGCCGCTGTCCGGAAACAAAAGTCTCTATGTCGTCATGTCGATGAAGATGGTGACGTCGAAGTTGTTGTCGTGATCTTCAATGAAGCCGCCATGGAAAAGACGATTTCATCCTTCTCCTTTACCATTGCCGGAGAAGACGAGAAGAAGGAGATAAAACTCCAATACCAAGAACTTTGGCATGGAAAACCTAACCCTAAAGACTCAATGTACTAGAGAAACTTATTAAAATCAATGGATCCCCACTCCCTTCAACCCCCGGTGAGATACCGGAGGGGAAGGAAGGGGGACTAGCGGTGGTGGACGGAGGAAGAAGACGGCGGCGACGGCTCCCTGTTAGGTCAGGCGTGCGTGTTTTTTAGATTCCAGCTACAATATGACACGCGTAGAGTATGCACCCTGTCACATGCCTAGACATAAATAAACAGCTCAAAACACTTATGCACGTATTGATGAACTGGACTATTTTTACCAGTTAAGTACGCGCACATTCAATAAAATGTAAAATATAACAAAATGTAAATATGCATTAAAACATAAATTTCGTTAAATATGTTTAGATATGGTAGGCAAACAAGTTTAGTTAATCAAAAGTGTTTTATTCTAATTGTATTTTGTGTGATTTTGTTATCTAGAAAACATCAATAAATATGTATATGTGTACGGTTTTGCTGTGGTACACCCAAATGACTGTGAGTCGTTCATTTAATTAGATCGAACAGTCAGAATCATCTATTACTTTCTAAGAGGTAATATGTGAAATAAGTAAAGTTTTACATATAAAAATCTTTTTAAGATATAATTGATGTATATAAAATCTATTAGATCTAATGAATCTTTTTATTTATGCAACTTTAGATATAAGATAACTTAATTAGAATAAACTAAATATTTTTTGAAGCACATGTATAATTTAGTCATGCAACTAACGTACGTGTGTATACATATGTGCACAACTTATCAGTGTATGAGACTTTATGTACATAAATACATGTTTTATTATAAGATCATCAATTACAATATAGTTTTAATTAAGTTAGTATAATATAAATACGAGATCATATAATGTATTAGTGTGTAATATATTTTAGATCACTAAAGCTTTTTAATTAATTAGCACGTTAGTTTTTATATTTTATGTATGTAATATATTCTTTTATTAATTGAGTCACCTAAAAGGAAAAACGATGCGACCACATGCACATAAAAAAGGATGGAGCTGCATGCTCATCCGTGTCTCCTTGATCAAAGGGTTTTGAGAATATTTTTTCCTTTTCTAAATTAATTAATTAATTTAAGAATCTAAAAAATCGATGGCTCAGATTTATTTGAGATATTACCTCCTAGGAAGTAAAGTATGTACCATAGCATTGCTCATATGTGTATGATAATTTTTATCATATATTTTTGATATAATTATAGGGTACAAAATTTGTTTGTGCTGTCAGGGAGAGGGAGCATTGATCCCTGTCACTACGGGAAACAACAGCATTGTCGAGTGCCAAATATCGGGCACTCGACAAAGCGCTTGTTGCCGAGTGTAGGTCAACGTGGCACTCGGCAACGAAATGCACTAGGCAACGTCGCCTTACAGCACTCGGCAAATCATCTCCTGTGCTGAGTGTTAACCACTCGGCAAAAAAAATGGCACTCGGCAAAAAGTGCCGGACCTAACGGCATCCGTTGTCGTCCCCTTTGCCGAGTGCCAGGCCTGGTGTGGTAGTGCCTCCCTCGCTGCTCGTTCCGTTCGCTCCTCCACAAATGCCGCATCTTGGTCCTACATGGACTCCGGTGAGTTTATATATATGGTTGTTTATTGTTTTAGCTTCTTCGGCCTTCCTCCAGGTACTAACGAATTCGGTTCTTCTTCGTGCAGCCACAGTCACAGGGTTCGGCGCCTTCGCCTCCGGGTTAGCCTTCGCCACCGTACGGGTGGCCCCTTCGTGCCCCTCCTCCGTACTATGGGTGACAAGGTGCACCTCCTCCGCAGTCCGGGTGGTCTGGGTGGTCTCCTGGCCCTAATGGGCCGCCCCAGTGGCAAGAGTGGCCGCAAGGTGGCCAAGGTGAGCAGTGAATGATGTGATGTGATGATTTTCTGTGTTGAACTTGTGATGGTTGGATGAATTATGAACACATGTTGTGATGAATGGACTATGGATGGATTATGGATATATTATGCGTATTCTGTGATTGAATGTGGCACTCCATGTGATATATGTTGTGTTTGTCTGGTGGATGAATGAATATGTGATATATATATATATATATATATATATATATATATATATATGTTTTTTATTGTGGTGAAAATGAAAAATAAAAAAAATTAGAAATTTCCCAGCTTTGCCGAGTGCCGCACTCGGCAAAAGGGTCATGGCACTCGGCAAAGGGGATTTTTTGGCCAGCCTCGACCAAATTGCCAGCTTTGCCGAGTGCTGGCTCGGTGGCACTCGGCAAAGCATTTCCAAAAAAAAACTCTTTTTGCCGAGTGCTGGCTCGGTGGCACTCGGCACAAAATTTTCAAAAGAAAAACAAAAATAAAAATCCTTTGCCGAGTGACCGCCACATCAGCACTCGGCAAAAAAAATTAAAAAAAAACCTTTGCCGAGTGGCTGCCACGTCAGCACTCGGTAAAAAAAATCCGTCAACCGTCAGTCACCGTTTCAATTACCGAGTGCTGACTTGACACTCGACAAAGCCTTGCCGACGAATTCTGTGTCGAGTGGGGTTTACCGAGTGGCCCACTCGGCAAAGGCTTTGTCGAGTGGATGTGGGCCTTTGCCGAGTGGGTCAGGCACTCGGTAAAGCGCCTGTTTCCAGTAGTGTGTCCCGCCCCTGCTTGCAATGTTCAACAGTTGGAGTATAGCACGAGCTAATAGATGAAAAGGTGGATTGAGTTGCTCTCATTAAATGGAGAATTTCCTCATAAAAACTGGCAAGAAACGATATCATACAGTGACTAGGATCATTTATGTGCATATATGTTTGGAGAACAATGAGTTATAGCTGCATGAAGAAAGAAAAGCATAATATATGGTGTTACATTTGTCATCCAGCCAGGCTATAGCCAAATGTGATTTTTGTTGTTAGCTTCACTAGGTGTTGCTTGCGGCAAACACGTGTAATGATCGGCTGGTCTCGAGAGAAAGGGGTCGGTTGATGCTCTAAAAATGTAAAGTAACAAAATTAACCAATTAAAGCTAAATTAGCCATTGACAATATCTAATCCTAAAACTACCTCCAAAGCAAACTAAAGTGAGTGTATCACAAGGTCTTGCCAGATGCTAAAGCCATATACAACCACAGTTTTTAGCCATGCACTATACAACCTTATGCCCCAATTGTCAATATAACAGCAAGCCGCCTAGCTAATTTAAGTTTATTGCTGGATACAAAAATTGGTAACATGTATTTTAAATCAGCCCTGCTTGTCTCAACGGATCATGGATATAAAAAATCCTAAACTTTAACATGACCGATAGAGTGACATATTATGATGTGGTGCTGAGACATATAATAACCAGATAAAATTAGCATGATGCAATCCTAAATGTGCACCACACATGGGGCGATGGTAACATACTCTCTTTTTATTTTCGCAACAACAGGATGACACATTATACTCACGCTACTTTATTTTATTTTTGCAACTACAAGATGACAACACATCACTTACACCAGAGTGCACACCCTAACATATGTCTACAAATAAGCCACACAAAAAACATTTGCGTGTGAGTCATGATATACAATAAATAAACAGCTAAAACACTTGTGTGTGAGGCATAATACCATGTTAAACACTTGAAGTAGGATTACTAACAATAATAGATTCAATACAAGACAACTTATATGATACTCCGGTAGCTGGAGTATCCATCAAACACAATCAAACTCACCACAGTGTACAATTAGCATGGTCTATGTGGATGTGTTTGGACAACATGTGATTCTACCATACACAAAAGGAAAAGGATGCCATAATGTCCACCTTTGTGTTGTGGACGATAACCAATGTGATTTTCGTTGTTCACTGCTTCAATATGGATGGTGCGTGCGACAAAGTTCAATGCGCATTTAGTGTAGATTTCTGCATTTCCTCTTACAAAAAGAGAGCAGCTTTTTTTATCAATTTTGCATTCACACTACCAAGTATTATTGTTGCTTTTAAAAGTAGATTTTTTTCCTTTCCTTTCACAAAAAACAACTTTTTGATCAATTTTGTGTTCACGTGGGCAAGTATAATTGTTGCTATTGAAGTAGATTTCTGCATTTCCTTTTACAAAATGAGAGCACAATTTTATGTTCACGCGAGCAAGTATAACCGGTGCTTTTGAAGTAGATTTCTGCATTTGCTTTTACGAAACGCAAGCACAATATTGCGTTCACGCGAGCAAGTGTAACTAGTGCTTTTGATGGAAATTTCTCCATTTCCTTTTACGAAACAAGAGCACAATTGTGTTCACGCGAGCAAGTATTGTTGTTGCTTTTTAAGTAGATTTATCAAAATAAATTTGCGAAATGAGAGCACAATTTTGCGTTCACGCAAGCAAGTATAATTGTTGCTTTTGAAGTCAATTTTTGCATCTCCTTTTATGAAACGCGAGCACAATTTTGCATTCACGCAAGAAAATATAACTGTTGCTTTTGAAGTAGATTTCCCCATTTCCTTTTATGAAACGAGAGCACAATTTTGCGTTCACGCGAGCAAGTGTAACTGTTGCTTTTGAAGTAGATTTTTGCATCTCCTTTTACGAAACGCAAGCACAATTTTGCATTCACGCGGGCAAATATAATTGTTGCTTTTGAAGTAGATTTCTCCATTTCCTTTGACGAAACGAGATCACAATTCTGCGTGCACGCGAACAAGTATAACTGTTGCTTTTGAAGTAGATTTCTCCATTTCCTTTTATGAAACGAGAGCACAATTTTGCGTTCATGCGAGCAAGTATAATTGTTGCTTTTGAAGTTTTAGTGGTGTGGCTTGTTACGTCCGAAGCAACCATATAGTGGGGGGGGGGGGGGGGGGGGGGGGGGGGATCGGTTGTAGCCTAGCAATTATGGGGACGGAACGATGTTAAAACCTCACAGCATGATAATAATGTTTGTCCATTCCAAAGCACAAGATTTCCTATGCAATTTTGGACGTATGAATTGTCAACACAATGGAAGAGTTGGTTGTTCTAGATGCATAGCTTTTATGAAGTGTATCATAATATATATCTATATATATTTATAATAAATATCAGAACGACTTACATTCTTACAATTTGGAATTGAGAGAGTACTTTAAGACAATCTATATATCTGCATATTACGAATACAGAGGATCCATTAACACGACCAACAAAGTGACATATATATGCCACGCCGGTTGGACATAATTAACCAGATAAAATTAACATGATGTAGACATAAACAGGCGTAAACGACTTTGCACGGTTCGGTTGGATTCACACGTCAAGTTTATTTAGCCTTTTGCATCACTGCCATCCATGTCCGGATCATTACCTCACCCCACGCATGTATACGTACGCCCTTGCATCATCACTGGATGGATCATGTACCCCTCAAGCGTGGGCCTACTGGCCCTAAACCTGTCGTTGAAGATTCTTGCCTTGGCTACCAAGGAGATAGGCAGGCAGGTTGTGCTTGTGCACGACGTACGACCTCGGTCAAAAAGTCCAAGATCCATGCGGCGAGGAAAGCTCGGGCCGCCGCGGTGAAGTGAAGAAACGCGACGACTTTCTCAACGTCTCGTCACCCCGAACGTCACCGGGACCGGATCCTCTGCGGCGTCCGTCGGCAGCGTCTGGGGCGCACTGCAGCCTGCGGCGTGCGCAGCGGATCACGAATGATTAGTCTGACCGGAAAACGTGCAACTCCCTAGGTCTCCTGCTGCTTAGCTTAACCGCCACTCATGGTCAAGGCTGGGGCCTGGCGGGGGGCGACTATGCTCTGTGCATGCACCAGAATCCTGGTAGTGTATGTGGACAATCTTCGCTTTCACATTTGCTTCCCATCAGTGAAAAGAAAAGGGACAATTTCCCATCAGTGAAAAGAAAAGGGAGAATTGATGACTGTCCTTGTTTTAAATTCTAATTGTACATTTGTCTCTATTTTTTTAACTTTGTATATTTGCCCCTGTTTTTTGAATCTGAAGCTTCCGTTTGCCCCTATTTCTTAACATCGTCAGCTATTGGTAAATAACAGATTTAAAAAAATGTTTTTAAAAGAAAAAAATGGAGAAAGACTACACTGCCCCTTATCTAAAACACACCCTCTTCCTGTTCTCCTCTGTTCGGTCCAGGGGGGGCCCGGCGGCGGCGCGCGCGGGCGGGCGCAAGCGGATGGCCGGTGGCGCGTTGCGCGGGGGCGGGCGGCTGGCGCGGTTGGGCGGGCAGGCGGCCAACGCGGGGCGCGGGAAGGTGGCTGACGGCGCGCTGCGCAGGGGCCGGCGGGCAGCTGGCACGGGCGGTCGGGCGGGTGGCCGGCGGGGCGCTGCGCGCGGGTGGCTGCGCGCGGGCGGACGGCCGACGCGGGTCGCTTGACAAACATGCAAAGTTAAAAAAACAGAGGTAAACATACGGTTAGAGCTCAAAATAAGGGTAGTTATACAATTGGCCCAAAAGAAAATGATTCATTTTTTTTGGTAAAAAAACCGGACGAATTTTCAGCACAGTGTTCAGCTCTAGGACCAAAAGAAAAGGAGTACCAATATGAGCAACAACGATGACAAAGTAGCAAACGACGTGGATGGTTCTGTATGTACAGTAATCTGTTTTTAAATTGTAGACTACTCCTGTATAGTATATGTAATGTACTCGCAACAAAAAACTGTATATTGATGACGTGGCTGGTTCTGTATAGGCCCCTAGCTAGAGCTAGGCGAATCGGACGCATCTGTTGCTTGATCTCATTTGAGTGGTCTCAGATAAAAAACGCAACAGAGAAAAGTGCGAACGGCACAAAGCGCCTGCTGCCTCGCAGCTAATGGATGGACGGACGGACAGGGATCTATAGAGCAACAGCGACCTCACGGGTGCCCTGCCCACTTGCCGGCGCTGGGACAACAGGAACGGGATCGAATATGTGACGGGCGGGCGGGGGACGCCCACGGCCGGCTGCCCTGACGAGGCGCCGCAGCTCTTTCCGACGCGAAACGCCGCGGACATATATCTCTGAGACGAGACGAGACGCGGCCGTGCGCCGGGGCCCCGTCGCCGTCACGTCCGCCCGTGGGGAACGAACCGCAGCCACGCGCGCGCGACGGCCCGGCCATACGACGAAAAGGGAGGTTTGTGTGCGTCGTGCGCACCCACTCGAGCCATTTCATTCTATCCTCTCTTTCGGTCCTCCCTGCCACCGAAAAAAAGGGAACCATCGTGCACCACGCGGCCAAAACGTCCTATCTCCTTGCGGAAGCGGAGAGGTTGTTCGCTTGGTGCAAGAGCAACCGTGTCAAAATGTAAAATGTGGGGTGTGGGGGAGTGGTGTATGTGACGCCCGTGGTTGCTCCGAAAGGTAAAATGTAGGGCACGAGGCACGATATGTGTCACTCGGTCATGCGCACACCGTACGATCTACAGAAACCCACCTTCTTTTAGCTTTCTTAATGCTCCGCATTGCCTTTTTCTGGATGCTTTTGGAAAACCTTTTCTCATCGTGGCAGTGATACGGCACAACAGGCAAGGATGTGTTATGTTTCCTTACCCTCGACAAATGTAATCAACATATATCCGTCAGACATATGCTCCATCTATATCGGTAACGGCATAACTTGTTGATCATGACAAAGTACAACATAAGAACTGCATCCGGACGACGGGAGGGGAGGTTTGTGTGTGTCACGCACGACGATCCGATTCATTGCATGCTTTCCTCTCCTCTGGTCCTCCCCGCTACCGAAAAAAGGAATCGGTCGTGCGTTGTGCGGGCGAAATATCTTATCGCCACGTGGAGGCGGAGGTTGTTCGCCTAGTGCATGAGCGACCGAGCCGAAGTGTAAAATGTGTGGCTTGGGGCAGGATGTGTGTCGCGCATGTGGTTGCTCTGAAATATAAAATAC
This sequence comes from Microstegium vimineum, assembly GCA_022036555.1. Lineage (NCBI taxonomy): Eukaryota > Viridiplantae > Streptophyta > Magnoliopsida > Poales > Poaceae > Microstegium > Microstegium vimineum. Next base: position 20,571,890 of record CM039139.1, read on the forward strand.
AGGGCAAAGGATAAGATGTTTGTGTCGCTTCATTTGGGCATGCGTGCACCTTGCGATCCGCAGTAACATTCGAAAACCCACCCTCTTTTAGCTTGCCTAACGCCCCTGGTCATTGTCTTTTCTGGTTGCTTTCTGAAAACCTTTTCTCGTCATGGCAATGGTAGGGCAGAGCAGGCAAGGATGTGTTGTGTTTCCTTGCTCCGGACAAATAATCGGTAAATATTTGTCAACCATATGTTATGGCTATATCGGTAACGACACGACTCGGTGATCATGACAAAGTACAACACAAAAACGGCGGCCATGCGATATGAGGAGAGGTTTGTGTGCACCCCACACCCACCCACCTGAGTTGCGACAAGCTATCCTCTCCTCTGGCCTCCCTGCCATTGAAAAAGGAAAGGGCCATGCACGGTATGATGCGCGGCCAAAACGACCTATCACCATACATAGGTTCGCCTAGTGCAGAAGCAAACATGTCAAAATAATAGTGGGTGTGTGTGTCACTGGGTCACGTGCACAACGTCGTGCAATCCGCATTAAAATTCTAAAATTGCCTTCTTTTAGATTGGCTAACGCCCCTAGCATTGTTTTTTTCTTTCAGAAAATCTTTCCTCATCGTGGCAGTGGGAGGGCAAAGCAGACGAGGCTGAGTAGCCCTGGACTAATGTAATTGATAGATATTCATCGACCATATGCTCCGGCTATATCGGTAATGACACAACTTGTACCTTGGAAGAGTATACCTAGGGGTGAATCTAGCTATGAAATTCACTAGGGTTGTCACATTTATACAGTGGGGTCATCCTCATTGACGAACTCTGATGAACAATAGTTCTTCATTAGTTTTGCTAAAGTTATCGGGGTCGGCCGACGCCGGTAACATAGGCTAGATTCACTTTTGAGTATACCATAAGAACCGCGGGCACACAACAGGTGGCGAGGGGAGGAGGATTGCGTGCACCGCGCACACGGCCACCTGAGTCGCCACACGCTATCCTCTCCTCTGATCCTCCCCGCCACCAAAAAATGAAACGGTCGAGTGTGGTGTGTCGCGCGGTCGAAACAATCTATCGATTTGCTTGGTGCTGTAACATAGGCTAGATTTGCCACTGAGTATAACCCAAGAACCGCATGCACGCAACAGGGGGCGGGGGGGGGGGGGGGAGGGGGAGGATTGCGTGCGCCGCGCACACGACCACCCGAGTCGCCACACGCTATCCTCTCCTTCGATCCTCCCTGCCACCAAAAAAGGAAACGGTCGAGTGTGGTGTGTCGCGCGGTTAAAACAACATATCGGTTCGCTTGGTGCAGGAGCAACCATGCCAAAATGCCAGTGTGTGTGTGGCTAGGCCACGCGTACCACGCTGTTGTTGGGGATATAACCTCGGCATATCCCCATGGACCTTCTTGGGCCTGCCAACCAGGAGACGGCCCAGCCTACGAGGCCTTACGGCACGCGACCAGCCCGTCGTGCTCGCTAAGAACTCCTAAAGAAGACTTGATCGCCAAGGAAGATCCTAGTAGATAGACTCGGATCCCTTGCCATAGGGAATTGATCGTTGTTGACACCATTTTTTGGCATGTGTCAAATGAACTAAGACTTGCGTTGATCGGTAGCCGTTTTCTATCGGCATCGGAAAGTCATCGGTCAAATTTACCGATGAGAATGAATGCTGCAAGAAAAGTAAGTTTATTGCCGATGGGAGTTGGACGACTCTTGCCGATAAGAATTAATTGGTGAAGACAAGTTACCAGAAGTGCAAGGTTGCCGATTGGGAAGTATTGCCGATGCCAATGGGCATGGAGTGCCGATGGGCACAGGGTAACGTAGTGGTTGCCGATAAGGGTATTGCCGATAAGGATGTTGCCGATGGGAGTGAAGGATGGCCGATTGGGGATATTACCGATAAGGAGACGATGCCGATGGGCACAGGGTGACGTGACGGTTGACGTCAGCAGGGGATTGCCGATGGCAATAAAAGGAAGTTGCGGATTGAAGAGTCTGCCGATGGAAAAGTTTCATCGAAGAGAAGACATAAGGGAACTGGTGATCTCATACCAGTATTATTATGGCAGTTTGAGTCCGACTCTTGCACGAGTCGTTTGTTTCCTTAAAAATAGAGGTGTCTGTTTAGGAAAATAATATTGTTATTTGGGTCCGACTCCTGCGCGGGTCAGTTATTCTTTTAAAATAGGAGTTTGTTTTGTTTAGGAAAGGTACGAGTCGTGTCTGTTTACAACTCCTATTGTCAGAGTATAAATATGTACCTAGGGGTCATGAGAAAAATACAACAATCAATACATCAAACAAATCAATTACTTTATATCTACTTTACTGCAATTTACCCTTTTATCACATTAGTCTTAGTTTATCTACGAGTTCTTCAAGCTTCGACGGGCTGTATTTCCTTGATCTCCGTCAAACCCTTGCAAGTTCCACGTGGGAGTAATCTGAGCTTTGACATCCGGGCGCATCGCTGTTGTCTCGTTCAGCTCTGCTCTAGTTATCCTGATCAAGTCTGAATCTTGACATCTGGGCGTATCGTCGTTGTCTTATTTAAATCTTGTTCTAGTTATCGTCCTTGTCGATTAACTGGTCAAATCGACTGGCACACCTTTGGATATCGAATTCGGGTAATAGCCCGAGGTGTTCGCAGATCCTAACGCTTTTTGTGTCAACACCTCTTTTGGCACGCCCAGTGGGACAAATTATACATCTATCATGGGTGATAACTCCGACGTTAACCAGAGGAATGTCATCGAAGTCTCCGAGGCCGATCTGAAAGATGATCAAAGGCTGGCTATGGAGCGGGCTATGGAGGAGTACAAACAGTTGTATCTGAAGTCCTTCAGCCTAAGCAGGAGTGGCGAAGCCATCCAGAAGCAAGATCCGCCGTTGCCACGGCAGGTCACGTATGATGCCAATCCTGGTAAGTTGCAAGAGATGGTTAATTTTGTCTTAAATCAAGCATTAATTAGCCACTCCAATATGCTGTCCAATACTGTGTACAATGTTGTTATGCAATCTTTCAAAGAAGGACAAGCACCTCAATATGTTGGTCCAGCGTATCAGCAACCTGGATCGACATCTATAAACCCATCGGCAGTCCCAATGGCGTCTTCTACTCCCGTGGATACGTCTGCCAATGTGGCTATACCACCAAGGTCAAGTCCCAAAAGCATCACCAAGCTTAGTGCAGATCCGGGTGGCATCGGCAATGACGGGACCAGCTACCCAGAGTCATCCAGCACCCGCTAACTGGTGGGGATACGGTATGCCTTCAAATCCATCTGCTGTTTCCAATCTGGTGCAGGGAGGCAGTTCAGCTTGGAAGGGTTCCATGGCATTGGCAATGCAGTCACAACCGACGATCTCTATGATGCATTACTCCATGTCTTCTCCAACTGTGCAAATGCCATCAGAAGACCTCCAGGTGGTGATTCCTAAAGTACCTCTTATGCCACCATCGGCAAACTCTCTGCCGATGCAACACAATATAGCAACTGGAAGCCAACCTATGGTGGTAAACCCTCAAGCCGGAGTACTAGCACATCAAGGTAACCAATTTGTTGATTACTCTAAGATGCAGGAACAGCAGGTGCCAGTCAGCTATCAGCCATCGGCAAGTCACATGCCGGTGATTTATAGTCCTGGATGGACCAGTCAGCCGCCGGTTCAACAGCCTGGCTTACTAATGTATCAATATGGAAATTCAGCAAACACTCAGAGTGGACTATCGGTACAGCTGCCGATGAATATGACGACTCAACATAATCCAGTGAATGTGCAGAATTATCCATCGGTAAATCAGTCGATGCATAATGTTCAGATGACTGGTGCTGCGCCCATGCCAACTATTCCAAATTATATTCCACCAAGACCTGAAGGGGCGCATCAGCCGGCTCCACCAGTCAACAACCAGCCAATGAGTCGGCAGGAGCAGGATACATATTGGACGATAAGATCGCCGAAGTGATGAAGGAACAATTCGGCATTAAACCCAAAATTAATACATATTCTTATCGAACACCGTATCCTCCGGCATATGATTTAATTCCTCTTCCAAATTGGTACAAGGTGCCTGATTTTACCAAATTCTCTGGCCAAGATGACACGTCAACAATGGAGCACATCAACCGCTTCATTATCCAGTGTGGAGAAGCCGCTAGCAGGGAAGAGCTGAGGGTGAGATTGTTCTCATCATCATTGTCTGGATCGGCATTTACATGGTTTATATCGTTGCCTCCAAACTCTGTAATCACATGGGCCGATCTGGAAAGGCAGTTTCATAAATACTTCTTCGCTGGCATACATGAGAAGAAGATTACTGATTTGGTTAAGCTAAGGCAGCGTAATGATGAATCAGTGTAGAGCTTTGTTCAGAGGCTGCGAGACACGAAGAACAAGTGCTACAACTTGATGCTTGATGATCGGCAATTGACAGACTTGGCCTTCCAAGGATTACTGCCGCACATCAAAGACAAGTATGCGTCTCAAGAGTTTGAAAGTTTGAGCCACCTTGTGCAGAGAATTGCCGATCAGGATGTAAAGACTTTTGAACCCCGAAAAACTTGGAATAAAAAGGTGACCTTCATTGAGCAAGAAGAGGATTCCAATGAAGAACTAAGCATCAGCGCTGCCGAATGGGTGAGGGATAAGAAATCTGTGTCTTGTCCGTTTGGTCAGAAGGAACCTGAAAGGTTCACCTTTGATATCACCAAGGCCGATAGGATGTTTGACTTGTTACTTCAAGAGGGGTGAATCAAATTGGCGCCTAACCAAGTAATTCCATCGGCCGAAGAGCTCAGAAAGATCAGGTATTGCAAGTGGCACAATGCAACCTCGCATAGTACCAATGACTGCAAAGTGTTCAGGCAGCAGTTGCAGTCAAAAATTGAATCTGGACGAATTAAATTTGAAAATTCTAAACCCTAGAAACCGATGAAGATTGATCAACACCCGTTTCCAAATAATATGGTGGAGACTAGTGGAAAAACTAAAGTCTGACATCGGAAGCTGCCAGGAAGAATGCATCGGTAGATCCTGACCATCAAGTAACTGAGCGTGATGAGAGGAGGTTTGCCGATGACAGAAAGGGCAAGAAAGTTGCCGATGAAGGTAGCAATGCCAAGAGGGCTCCTGGTGTTATAATCACGCATAAGCAGCCACAGGCGAGAGTATCGATAATCACGAGAGGAGCGGTATCGGCAGGAAGAAGAAGAGCACCAAGAATGGCTTTGGCATAAGGACCACTAGAAGTGTCCCTTCTTTGTTCACTGTTGGGAAGAAGGCATCAAGCTACCTACTGCCGATAATTGTCCTGAATGCAATGGATACTACCCTACCGATCGGACAGAAAAGAAGCCTTACTTTGATGATCGGACATCCAGGTATGCTAGGCCGCTCAGAGAAAAGAAATCGGCACATGACTGACTGGGGGGCAAGCTCAGCGCGCATAACAGGCTTGGCAGGCGTGTTGATCAAGAGGGGCTTGAGGAGATGGCCAATGCAAGAGTGCCTGATGAAGAAATATTCTCCAGAGATCCAAACATCAGGGGTGGTGCCGATGCAAGCAGTGAAAGGCAGCACCAGCCCGTTTGGAAAACCAAGCTTCCTCAGTGGTGCCCTAAGGGTCTGACGAAAACTCAGAAAAGGAGAATCCAGCGCGAACGCCAAAGTGACTTATATGACGGTGAAGATCCTTTAAGGGAAAAGCAATGGAGGCTGAAGCGCAAGGATAGGGATCCATCGGCAGAAATCAATATGGTTGTCATATTGCCGATGGAGTTCTTGGCACCTGTCAGCGACGGAGAAGAAGCTGCTAAAATGGCGCAATTGGTGTTGGATCCGATGGCGGCTGTCTTTGAGAAACCTGCCGATGATGAAAGGCAGCACCTGAAGGCCCTGTTTGTTAAGGGCAAAGTGGATGGACAGCCTGTAACGAAAATGCTGGTGGATGGTGGGGCGTCAATAAACATAATGCCATATGTCATGTTCAAAAGGCTTGGGAAAGACGACCAAGACTTAGTTAAGACGGACATGAAGCTTAAAGATTTTGAAGGCAATGTGTCGCCAGCTATGGGAGCCGTATGTGTTGAATTAACCATCGGCAGTAAAACTTTGTCGACGACGTTTTTCGTGATCAGTGGCAAAGGCACCTACAACTTGCTCCTAGGAAGGGATTTGATCCATGCTAATTGTTGTATTCCTTCTATAATGCACCAAAGCCTTGTGCAATGGGTTGGAGACAAGATTGAAGTCGTCCGAAGTGAGGCCCCATCGATTGTTGCGTCGGCAGAATCGTAAACTTATGAGCAAACCAGGTGCATATCAGGTGAAGCTTGGGACACGGAATTCCTCAAAGTTGCCGATTACCGCATCACACCGATCCAAGCAGTCGGTCCTGAAGAAGAGTTTTAATGGATCGATTCGCCGATGATGGAAAACTGGGACAGGGGTTCACATCGGCTGATGATTTATTAGAGGTAGATATCGGCGATGGTAGTAAGCATAGGCCTACTTTTGTTAGCGCTAAGTTAGATTCCCAATGTAAACAACAGTTGACCGATTTGTTAAAGGAATACAAAGATTGTTTTGCTTGGGATTATACAGAGATGCATGGTTTAGACGATCAATAGTCGAACATCGGTTGCCCATTAAGTCTGGTTTCCAACCATATCGGCAACCTACGCGCCGATGCAATCCTATGGTATTGCCTGATATTAAAACTGAAATTGGATTTATTCGGCTGTGTCGATATGCCGATTGGATTTCTAATGTGGTTCCTGTGTATAAGAAGAATGGAAAACTTTGTGTTTGTATTGATTTCAGGAATCTCAACAAGGCTACACCGATGGATGGTTACCCGATGCCGTTGCGATCTGCTGATTGATGTTGCTGTTGGACATCAAATCATTAGCTTCATGGATGGCAATGCTGGATATAATCAGATATTCATGGCTGAAGAAGACATATCCAAGACTGCTTTTAGATGTCCAGGTAATGTTGTTTTATTTGAGTGGGTTGTCATGACTTTTGGCTTGAAGAATGCCGGTGCTACTTATCAAAGAGCAATTAATTTTATCTTTCATAAGTACATCGGCACGATAGTCGAAATCTATATTGATGATGTGGTGGTTAAATCTAGAAATTTTGAAAAGCATCTTGCCGATTTGTGGAAAATCCTGGAATGCACAAGGGAGCATGGGTTGAAGATGAATCCTAACAAGTGTGCTTTTGGTGTATCGGCAAGTCAGTTTCTGGGTTTTATGGTGCATCAGAGAGGCATCGAGATCGGTAGAAAATCTATTGATGCAATTAATAAGGTGGTTGCCCCTACAAACAAGACTGAGCTGCAATCCTTGATCGGCAAGATTAATTTCATTAGAAGATTTATATCTAACTTATCTGGTAAAATTAAATCTTTTAGTCCATTGTTAAAGCTGAAAGCCGATCGAGAGTTTACATGGAAGGAGGAGCAACAGTTAGCCTTGGATGAGATCAAGAGATATTTGGTAAACCCTCCAGTTTTGGTTCCACCTCAGCACGGGAAGCCTTTCAGGTTATATTTGTCTGTCGATGACGGTGTTATCGGATCAACCTTAATTCAAGAATTTGAAGGGAAATAACGTGTGATATATTATTTGAGCAGAAGGCTGGTAGATGCTGAAACAAGGTATTTGACCATAGAGAAATTATGTTTATGTTTATATTTATCTTGCGTAAAATTAAGGCATTATTTATTGTCGGCTGAGTGCACTGTTATCTGCAAAGATGATGTGGTTAAGTACATGCTGTCGATGCCGATATTAAGTGGAAGAATCGGCAAATGGATTCTAGCACTTTCAGAGTTTGATCTGAGGTATGAATCGACTAAGGCAGTTAAGGGTCAGGTGATGGCTGATTTTGTCACTCAGCATTGCAATGTAATAAGCTCTGTAGAGATTGCTCTTTGGACTTTGTTCTTTGATGGGTCTACATGCAGGGAAGGGGCAGGTATCGGCATTCTTTTAATTTCACCCCGCGGACGAAGATATGAAATTTCGTTGCCGATTGTTGCTACATCGACAAACAATCAGGCTGAGTATCAGGCTTCAATAAAAGGGTTGGAATTACTCAGAGAAGTATGTGCCGATGTTGTTGAAATCTTTGGCGATTCTATGTTGGTGATCAATCAATTGACTGGAGTATATGAATGCCGAAGTGAAGTGTTGATCGCACACCATGAGAGATGTTTACAATTATTGAAAGAATTCAAAGAGTATCGTCTTGAGTATGTTCCTAGATTGCATAATGAAGAGGCCAATCGGTTAGCACAGAATGCTTCAGGATATCAGCCGATTCAAGAAGTCATGACATCGGTAATGGTTGCCGATGACTGGAAAAAGGAAATCGCCGATTACTTAAGAGATCCGTCTAAGAAGGTTGAAAAGCGTCTAAGGTTCCAGGCTAGTAAGTATGTGCTCCTCGACAATGAATTGTATTATCGGACGATTGATGGAGTTCTGCTCAGATGCCTTGGTAGAGAGGAATCAAAGGAGTTGATGGGCGAAATCCATGAAGGTGTGTGTGGAGCACATCAATCGGCATTCAAGATGAAATGGATGATTAGGCGGAATGGATATTATTGGCCGACAATTCTTGAATACTGCTTCAATTATTTTAAAGGGTGCCAGGATTGTCAGAGGTTTGGTAATGTCCAGAGGGCACCTGCATCGGCAATGAATCCTATAATCAAGCCTTGGCCGTTTAGAGGATGGGCTATTGATCTCATCGGCCAGATTTATCCGCCATCAAGCAAGGGGCACAAGTTTGTACTGTTCGCTACCAATTACTTTACAAAATGGGTTGAGGCGATTCCTTTGAAGAAGGTGACATCGGCAAACATGGTAGATTTTGTAAAAGAACATATTGTTTACCGATTCGGTATCCCTCAGACTATTACTACCGATCAAGGAACTATGTTCACATCGGGAGAGTTTGATGAGTTTGCTGCTAGTATGGGATTCAAGGTATTGAATTCTTCTCCTTATTATGCTCAAGCTAACGGTCAGGCTGAAGCAACTAATAAAGGAGTTATTAAGCTTATCAAACGTAAAATTGAAGAGAACCCTAGGAGGTGGCATATAGTGTTAAATGAGGCCCTATGGTCATATCGGATGGTGTGTCATGGTGCAACCAAAGTTTCGCCATATCAGTTAGTCTGTGGACACGATGCTGTCCTGCCTTGGGAAGTTAAAAATTGGTTCTAGGCGATTGTCTTCTCAAGATCAATTAGCAGCCGATGAGTATGATACTCTTATGAAGGATGAGTTAGAAGACTTAGCAAGTCATCGGTTGAGGGCTTTGATCAACGTTGAGGAGAACAAGAGAAGGGTTGTCAGATGGTATGATAAGAAAGTAAAGGTGAAAGAATTTGCCGATGGTGATCTGGTGTGGAAATTGATTTTACCGATTGGGACTAAGAGTTCTAAGTTTGGAAAATGGTCTCCTAATTGGGAAGGTCCGTTTCAGATAAATCAGTCTGTTCCTGGCAATGCCTATATTTTGGAAACTCTCGAAGGAGTTGTGTTTCCCAGAGCAATCAACGGTAAATACTTAAAGAAATATTACCCTAGTATTTGGGTAGATGCATAGAATACCCGTTGGGGTGCCGATGAAAGAAAATGCTACATAAGACATCGGCTAAATATATTACAAACAAAATCAAGTATCAGTACTACACTTGCCGATATGATAGATTGTAACAAATTACAACAAGGATTGGATAGCTGATATCGCACGCAGGCGAATTTGCTCAATTTCTTCCATCTCCCTAGCATCATCGTCGGCAGACCCTTCAACTGGCTTGATTTTCTTCTTCAGCAGGATGGCTTGTCAGGCGTTTGTGTTTCTTTCTTGTCGCAGGGCCTTAATGGTGTCAGGCAGTTGAGCTTTCTTTTGGTTGGCCGCGTTTAGGGCTTCTTCAACCCTTTTCAATTCAGTCAGCAACTCTTCCCTCCTTCCTGATAGCTGAACGATCTCTTGCTCAAGATTAGCGTTGGAAGCTTCTACTTGGCCGATGCCCTTGTGCTTATCATCGACAACTTGTTTGAACTTAAGCATTTCTTCTTCAAGCTTTGATCGAGCAGTCCTATCGGCTATGCAACGAGAGAGTCTTTGATACTGGAGTTGCTTGCTCTCAAGAAACGCTGCCTGGAAGAGTGTTTCTTCTGTATCGGCAGACAGGTGGCCTTGGATGTCTTTAAAAGCTATCTTTACTGCAGTGGAGTCTTGGACGAGATGAGAGGTGTCTTGTTGCAGTAAAGATAGCAATGTTTCAAGCTTGAGTTTAACATCTGCCGATAAAGCTGGAGCGGAGCTTTCTTCGTCTTCATCTTCATCGGGAAGGTTGATGGCAAAAGAGAACAAGCTATTCGCTAGAGCAGAACCTTCTCTGTCTTCGTCTTCGCCAGGGAGGTTGACGCCGAAGGAGAACAAGCTATCGGGGGAGTCTTGGGCCTGAAAAGGAGAAAGTTAAAATATGCCAATCATAAGTTTGTACTGCAAGTTTTTAGATAATCGGCTTACCATCTTGAAGCGGATTTCTTGCCTGGGGCTTGGGAAGTTGGCTGGTATGGCCCCATCCTGGAGATCGACAACGGTTGCCGATGAACACACTTCCGTAGGAGGAGCGGTCAGTGCTGTTGGTGTTGTTGTTGGTGCTGTCTCTGCTGCGATGGTTGGTTCCTGTGGTGGTGATGCCATCCTCTGGTCGGGGATGTTATCTGGTGTAGGTGCTGGTGCCGATGCCGATGTTGTAGCTGGTTTCTGCAGCGGTGGTATTGTTTCCTGGTCAAGGATTTCGTCCGTTGGCTGATCGAGAACAGACGCCGATGATGGCTCTACTATCGGTGCATCGGTGGGAATTGGTGATGCAGCTGGAGTGGCTCGCCTCAAGCGTTTCTTCTTTGGAGCGGCAGTAGGTGAGCCGGCCCTTTTTGGTTGCGAAGCTTGGGGGGATCAGCAACGTGAGTTGGAGAAGTTTGTACGTCTGGAGCAGATGCCGATGATCTCGCTACCTAAAAATGTTTGGTGCAAGTTACATAAAGTAAATATTGCCGATGAGCAGTTTGTGATCGGTATAAGTAAAAATAAAACTTACTGCAAAAGCCCGTGCCAAGATGGCAGCAGCAGCCGATGGAGTAGCAATGGTCTTTGCAGGTGTCGGCTTGGGCTTGAGGGTGACCTTAGGTACCCTTTGAGGTGTGAAGGCAGCCAATGTAGGAGCCTTGTTGCCGATGATCGATACAGGGCTCATTATTCGAAGATGGAAAGGCTTGCCACTCTTGCTCATTTTGGGAATTGGATCGTCAACCTGTTAAGCAAAAGAAGGTTAGATGTCGATAGGGATAAGTAATAAGAAATGCATTGGGATAAAAAACTTACTGCATCATTGGGAATGACGTGATCGGCGTTGATCAAGTGCCGATAATAGTGCGATGACTTGGCGAATAGTTGACTTCTCCATTCTTGCCACCAAGATTTGTATAACTCTGTCATGAACGATGTTGGTGCCCAGGAGGATAGATTGATGTTTGATGTATCGGCATGGGGAGAAAGGTTGACAATCCTGTTCCAATCCATGGCACTGGAGATGATTTCTCTTGGCTTTATCACATTGGCAAAGCTGAGTTTGATCGGTAATTGGCCGAATGCCAGCTGCCTTGCTGCTGCCGATGGATAATAGAACTCATAAGATGGAGGAGAGTTCTTCCCGGTTCCAAAAATGTTGACTGGAATGGCTCGGGGAACAATGCTGGCCTTCATGATTGTTTCATTTTGTGGCACGTTCCAATCGGTAAGGTTGAAGAATAATGAGAATTGGTTGTTCTCGTCAACATAAGGCCACCAAAGTCGTTCTGTAACGGGGATTCCACAGTAAAGCTTTTGGAAGAACCTACCGAATTGATCTGCATTGGCATCGGTTCCTGGTAGCACTATGATAGCCTCCCCAAAATTGAGTGGGGGACGGGTTGCCGATTCGTCATCATCATATACGTAGTCTTCTGATATATCCCTTGGAAATTGCTGACTGAATAGATCGAATTGGAGGACCTTGTACATGTGTGCATTTAACCACATGTTTATAAACCACCAAGGACCCGTGAGGTTGCCGATGGACTCGCCTAATAATAACATCCTGGACACTTGGTGTAGGAGATGGTATACCGATCCAAGGATGTATCGGCCAAGAGGGAGTCTTGTTCCATCGGCCAAGAGCTCTGCTGCAGGGAGGTACATGGTAGTAGGTCCGATGGTTCTGCCACAGAAGATAAACTTTTCTAGCCACATGTTCAAAAAGATGGCGTGCTCCCTCTGACTTACCGATCCAGTTTTTTAGTATTCCTGGATGTAACCAGTCCAGCCGCCGATATTGCGTGTGTTCACCTTATACTCAGCCTTCCTATTGAACAGGGTGGGGGTATCGACAGAGGAGACATCGAGACCGGTAAGCATATGCACATCGGCAAGGGTGGGAGTGGCTGGTCCATGTCTGAACAAGAAAGCATTCATTGTATCGGACCAGAAATAAGATGCAACCATCATCATATTTTCGTTCTTTTCCATATCGGCAATGGAGAGTCTAATGCATTGGTCCAGGTTACGCTCTGACCAGTAAACTTGCTGTGTTCTGATTATTTTGAGGTACCAGTTCTTCCATCCCTTGGTGGGTTTAGGCCATGAACGGAAGGCATCTTTCCATAACCCTAGGCTAAAGCACACGGATCTGAAAGGGATGCGGTTGGTCTCCGCATTAATCAGATTGGTGGGGTCAGGATTTCCCATTGGACCTAGACAGTTGAAATTGGATTTCTCAATCGGGATTACTACTTTGTTGTACAGTTCCTAGGTTTCAGGAAAAATCAAAGAAAGAAAGGGGAAAAGAGGATTATAAAATTAATACGGAAAATGAACTTGCAGAAGATGAAGTGAGAAGGGGACAGATTTACCTTGGGGACGTTGAAGTGGATCGCCATTGGAGCTGGGGGATCCTTGCGATTTGTTCTCTACTTGAAGAAATTACTGTTGCTTGAGTTCACGGAGCTGTTCTTCGGAGTCGCCGCCGGAGTCGCTGCCGAGGTTGAAGACGGGGGTAGGTGAAAGTAAAAGTAGGCTCAGGGTAAAAACAAATTGGATGGTGGTAACTTTTATAAGCCTAGTCAGGGGTATTTTGGAATTTTCTTCGCACCGAGCAGGAATGTAGAGAGGTATGCAATAGGTATGCGCAGAAATCGAGGAGATATGATTAGGTTTGCAACTGTTCGCGCTGTGGTCGCGGGATTTTATTAATAAATTGCGTTTTTGCGCGCGGTAATCAAGGAAGTTGTGTAGTTATCTTGGAGAGAGCAGTTACAGTAGAGAAAATTTCGGCGCGTAAAATATTCTACACTCTGAAATTGGGGGGTATATGTTGACACCATTTTTCGAAATTGTGTCAAATGAACTAAGACTTGTGTTGATCGGTAGCCGTTTTCTATCGGCATCGGAAAGTCATCGGTCAAATTTACCGATGAGAATGAATGCTGCAAGAAAAGTAAGTTTATTGCCGATGGGAGTTGGACGACTCTTGCCAATAAGAATTAATTGGTGAAGACAAGTTACCAGAAGTGCAAGGTTGCCGATTGGGAAGTATTGCCGATGCCAATGGGCATGGAGTGCCGATGGGCACAGGGTAACGTAGTGGTCGCGATAAGGGTATTGCCGATAAGGATGTTGCCGATGGGAGTGAAGGATGGCCGATTGGGGATATTACCGATAAGGAGACGATGCCGATGGGCACAGGGTGACGTGACGGTTGACGTCAGCAGGGGATTGCCGATGGTAATAAAAGGAAGTTGCGGATTGAAGAGTCTGCCGATGGAAAAGTTTCATCGAAGAGAAGACATAAGGGAACTGGTGATCTCATACCAGTATTATTATGGCAGTTTGAGTCTGACTCTTGCACGAGTCGTTTGTTTCCTTAAAAATAGAGGTGTCTGTTTAGGAAAATAATATTGTTATTTGGGTCCGACTCCTGCGCGGGTCAGTTATTCCTTTAAAATAGGAGTTTGTTTTGTTTAGGAAAGGTACGAGTCGTGTCTGTTTACAACTCCTATTGCCGTAGTATAAATATGTACCTGGGGGTCGTGAGAAAAATACAACAATCAATACATCAAACAAATCAATTACTTTATATCTACTTTACTGCAATTTACCCTTTTATCACATTAGTCTTAGTTTATCTACGAGTTCTTCAAGCTTCGACGGGCTGCATCTCCTTGATCTCCGTCAAACCCTTGCAAGTTCCGCGTGGGAGTAATCTGAGCTTTGACATCCGGGCGCATCGTTGTTGTCTCGTTCAGCTCTGCTCTAGTTATCCTGATCAAGTCTGAATCTTGACATCTGGGCGTATCGCCGTTGTCTTATTTAAATCTTGTTCTAGTTATCGTCCTTGTCGATTAACTGGTCAAATCGACTGGCACACCTTTGGATATCGAATTCGGGTAATAGCCCGAGGTGTTCGCAGATCCTGACGCTTTTTGTGTCAACAATCGTAATCTGTTAGGATATGGAAATTGTAACCCTGCTCCCCGGCTATATAAGGCAAGCAGGGAGCCCCCCTCAAAAAACCTCAGATAACCTCTCTCAGATCATCTACAGATCTTGTAACCTGATATACGAGATCAATCTAGCCACCAGAACACAGGACGTAGGGTATTACAGCGGTTTGTCGGTCCGAACTGTCTAAATCGCCGTGTCTACGCTCTTTGTGTTACGCTTGATCGTCGTTGCCACACCTCCGCCTAACAATCTACTATCGTGGGGTACCCCCTAGGTAGACTGCGACGCATATTTCATCGACAGTTGGCGCGCCAGGTAGGGGGTGTGTGCATCGACTTCATGGCTCGTCAAGCGGTCACCTTCCCGGATTCGATGGTCCTTCCGGTGCCCGGCACCGTGATCCAGATCGGATCTATGTCTTGGACCATCGGATCCGCGCCACGCGGGGTAAGTTCACCACCATCTCCATGTCATCCCGCCATACCTGCACAAGGACGTCAACATCAACGACCTGATCGGAGCCATCGATCGCGCCAACGCCGGAATCATCAGCTGCATCGACCTCGTCCAGGTGGCGCAACGCCGACTCCCAGGTCACCACGGTCGCCGACCACGCCACCATCGGTCTCCGCCGAAGACAATGATCACGATGACCAGGCACACCCGCCCCTCCCCAATGATGCCCTATGGGCTCAGTAATCAGGCCGCTGTCTTCCAGCACCAAACACATCGACTGATCTACGACCAGATTCCCCCAGCACCCATCGTGAACACTGTCGTCATCTCCCCGATCTCCGACGACTCCGACTAGGCAGTATCCCTCGTTGGCACGACCTCTTCAGGATCGATCGACTCCGGGAGGCCTGAAACACCTGATCGCTCTAGATCGACCAGTGACTTCCCAGAGTCCCCCCAGGCTTCGGGAGGATGATTCTCCAAGCCTCGGCCAGCAGCACCCCCCATGATAACGAGATGGAGGAGATTCCCATTTTCTCCAGCGATCCACCGGCTGACGAGCTCAGTGATAATTTGGCAGAAATCCCCCACACCAACCAAGACGACGTCGCTCGAAGCAGGAAGGGCGGGCGACCCCACTTCTGTTCCCCGGAATGCAAAAGGGACAAGGATCGCCGACCAGACCACCTCAGTGATGGAAGACCTGGTTATCAACGGAACTACCAATCCGACAACTCCGAGCGCCATTCGCAGAAGCACGATTACAGGCGAAACGACCGCTGCTTCGCCAACCCGAGCGCCAAACCAGGAATAGACTATGACGCTAGTTATGAAAGGATCCTTGACGGCCCATGTCCCATACACAGGGACTCTAGGCACTCTATGCGCGAGTGCCATCTCCTTGAGGCGGCGATAAGGCAAAAAGGCGACAAGAGAGCAAAGAAGGACGACTCCAGCAAGGGCAAAGACCGAGACCCAGCAGCACCAAAGTTCCGACCACCTTCAACAACGTACTCGATCTTCGGGGGCAGCATGGTTACTGAAGGAGAAAGGCGACATCGTCAAGTTCGCAAAGACATTTACTCAGTCATCGCCAAAGATGACGATTCGTCCAACGCCCGGTACCTAGACTGGTCGGAGCAGACTATTAGCTTCTCAGCGGAAGACGAGTGGATGGATTACAGGTACCCTGGTCGATTCCCACTCATCATCGACCCAACCATTGCCACGTGCCGCTTCAGGAAGGTTCTAGTCGATGGTGGCAGCGCATTAAACATCATCTTCACCGACGCATTCCGCTAGCTCGATTACTTAAAGAAGGACCTCCTGCCGGCAAACTTCCCTTTCTGGGGTATAGTCCCAGACAAGGCATCCACACCAGTAGGACAAATTACGCTCCCGATACAACTCGGCGACTAGAATCACTTCAGAATCGAGAATATCAACTTCATTGTCGCTGACTTCCAAACAACATACCATGCAATCCTCGGCCGACCGGTGCTCGCAAAGCTTATGGCAGTACCGCATTACACCTATATGGTGCTCAAGATACCAACACAGCAAGGCATCCTCAGCCTCCACACTGATCTGAAAGTCGCATATGAGTGTGAACAACAAACAATAAACGCCGTCAGGAGGCCCCACGACAGATACAGCTCCAGCACTACTGATAACCCCACCGCCAAGAGGCCAAAGGAAATGCAAGCGTTAACAACCAACGTCGACCTACCTCGCAAACACATGTGAAGATCCACGCGGCGGGCAATACAAGCAGTTTAGGCACTTGAAGAGGTCCAATAAAGTTTGTACCGGTTATCCCCGATGAATAAATAAAGTGGTATGTTCTTCTTTGTACTTTATACATACCCCAACTCCAACAAAACGCCCATGGTGATTCGATGTCTAGCAATGAATATAAGGCGTTCGACGACCTCTCCAAAACACTCTCACAGTGTTTTGACGACCCCTCCAAACGCATCACGGCGTTCTCCAAACAGCCTGGCCATAACCGGAAACCTTCAAATCTGGTCTATCAACTTCATAACGCATAGAATAAGCTACCCTATATGCTATGATCATGTTGATAGACCTCTCAGATGATGCATCTCTATCAAACGAGACATCACCTGAGTTGAAGGCCATGAGGATATGCGCCCAGAATCTGTATACGACCACGGTACAGTCGACGACTCTACAAGCAGCATGGCTTTGCGCCCAGCGTCTCTAGGAACGGTCTACACAGGCCCTAGTCACGCCACGATCGAGCCTCTCGGAAAAGGGTTCTGTCCCTAGCACCACCTTAAGCGTGCATGAGTTGTTCGCCCTCTGCGCCACGGGTTGCTAGCAGCTTACCCCCCTGGTAATCTCCGTGGTACCTACGCGTGAAGTATCTTTGGGCTCTACGATCTGGGCCACAGGGAACCCGGGGCCGAACGATTCATCGCTACGGCTCACGACTCGGGAAGCACGACAGGGCATACAAGTGAAACAAAAGCTCACCGCCCAGATATTTTACAGCTTTGTAGTTTTCACTTACATGCCCAATTTAATGTATCCATGATACAAACTACCGCTGCCCAGCAGAGAACAAATCAACATCTTTAGCTACAACTTCCGCGACATGATCGGCAGCCACCTCCAGACGATCTGCATCCTCATCCGATGTCCCTGACGCAAACCCGGTCTCCACGCGACCAAGCTTGATCCTTGGATAATGAGATTGCAACATAGCCATGCCATGAGCAGCCACACTCCGCGCCGCTGAAGTCGTAAACAATTGAATTCTGCCCCACAAGCCGCGAACCCCCGCTAACACACTCTCCATGGTCACCCGGCCAGCGGGTTCAGGAATGAGCTCCCGACCATCAACACACCTTACCACAGGGGCGATCTCACGCGCTAGCGACCAGAAGTTGTCATAATAGGAATCCACTTTCTCCTACAGGTCTGCAAATTGAAGACGAACATTGTCCCAGTGAACTATGGAAGTAGCAAACACCAAGTAAGGAAGCCATTCAAAAGTAACAACAGGTAGTGAAATGCTACCTTTGTGCATCTCCCGCATCTTGTACATCTCTCGCTCGGCAGCATCAGCTTTCTCCTCCGCGAGGCGTTTTGCCTTTTGAGCATCAAGCAGTTCTACGCGACAAGCGGGAAAAATTATCACAAAGACAAGACACCAATATTTAAAGCCACGGAGAACGAAGACTTACGAACATGAAGATCGTCAACATGCGATTGAAGCTCGCTGGTCTCCCGCTCTTGGTCTCGGACTGCGGCTCTTAACACTTCCGAGCACCGGTGCGCCGCGTCCAAACTTTCCTCCATCCCCGCAAACTGACCCTCGACACGAGCAATGTCACCACGTAGACGCTCATTCTCAGAGGACAGCTTCGCAAGCATGTATGCCATCATCTTACGCTCCCTCCAGGACTCAAACAATCCCTGCGATGACACAGCAGCAAGCTAAATACAAAAAGCGCAGAGACAACGCACAACTAAGCCAAGAGTCCGAAGCTACCTTGAATCGTCCGAGCAGATCGCTAGCATCGCTAAGGAGGGCAGCCGCTTCCTCCTCAACCTCGTCATCCTCGACAACAACAAAGTCATCACCATCACGACGAAAAGTACGAAATGGCGTCACCTTCGGTTCATTTTTGGCACGAGGAATCTCCTCCACTACCTCCGGCTCCTCATGCACCACCGCCGACCTCTTCCTCATCTCCGGCCTTGGATCCGGTGCCAAAAATGATGACGACTCCGGCATAAAACCACAAGATGGCTCTGCATCTTGAGCCCCAGAGCCATCGGCACCATCACCAAACACACCCCCTTCACTCGAAGCAGGATTCTCGTCACAAGTTGGAGGATCAGCTGGTGCAGGGGCACTACCTCTCTCTGAGCCACCACATGCTCCCCCAGCGACATCCGACCCATTGTCACGAGACTCCACCGGATCCTCGGAATTCAGCACTCTATCAAAAGCAGCATTACAAGCGAATTGACAAAAGCAACCAAGACTCAGACAAAAATGAAGCACTCACAGATATGATTTCCGACAACCCCTCATGAATCGCCGACCCGGAACCCCCTCCGCGAAGCCTGATGAAGCACCCGTAGGCGGACGCTCCAACGATGCAGCAGGACGCTCCACTCCAAGGAAATCACCGGTAGCCACCTTGGGACCCGAGCGCGAACACCCCTCTCCATCCAAGCTCGTGGTCGGCACGTCACCCCCACCTGATCCCTCGTTAGACGAATCAGACATCGAGAAATTCAAATGGGCGGCGCCCTCGTTGATAACAAACTTGCCCCCAGTCTTCACTGACGGCCTCATATTTTTACAGGGCGAATCAGCCGGGCGCTTTCCGACTCGATCGCCATGTACTCGGCGTTTCTTATCCAAGGGCCTATGCGCACACCCTCGTCGGAAGACTCATGACCACCTCCGCCAAGTATATCTTCCACAGTCCTTGACTGGTCCACACCGAGGGGCCACTCCGCCGATGGAACTCGGGAAGCAAAGACCGCACGATCCTGACCAAGAAGATTTGAGTAAAACCACCAAAAAGCCCAAAAGTTAGACGACCGCTACAAAGGAAAAATAAAAAAACTCACCGACGGCGGAGGTAGCCCAGCACGAAACGCATCCCGTGATTTCTTCAGATAGGGCAAGGAAAGATCAAAAATTACAGCAACACGATCAAATCCTTCTTCTTGCTCCAACCTTTGGGGCGCTTCGCGGGTAGGGTCACCACAACCAGTGTAAAGAAAGGCAGGATGAACCTTGTTCTTACAAGGCTGACAACGTCTCATCACAAAATTCCAACCAACCGAAACTCCATAAACCGACGACCGGTCCATAAACATTAGTAGATCCTTCACCTGGTCCATCGCCGTCTTCGAAGGAGTCACCGACCAGCTAGGTTGCGACACTGGGATATCTGTCGGATCGCCACGCGCACACGGCTCCTCCTGGGGGACATAGAACCAACGAGACTTGTACTCTGGAACCTTCGAAGGCAACGGAGTAGCAATGTACACATCCGCCATACCCTCCCAAAGCTGAACATATACAGAGCCAACAATCCGCGATGTGGCAGTCCCATTCCGCTTGAGTCGGAAAAAATAACGAAACAACTCAAAATGCGGCTCGATCCCTAGATACGCCTCACAGAAATGCACAAAAACAAAGACGTGCATTACTAAGTTGGGATGGAGGTTGCATAACGCAATCTTGTAATACTCCAAGAGATCGCGAAGAAAAGGATGAACCGGAACCCCAAATCCATGCCAAAAGAAGGACTCAAAGATGACAAGCTCACCAGTGTTAGGAGTCGGGAACTCCTCATCATTCGCCGCCCTCCAATCCACAAGAGACTTATCCTGAAGAATACCAGCGGGTAACAAGAAGTTGAATATACTCCTCCTCCAAAGTACATTTGGTCCAATGTTTGGCCCAATCCGGAAGCACATCCACCATCTTCGAAGCTTTTCCCCCCTTCTTCACCGACGCGCGAGTACTCGGCCTCTTCCGAGGAGCCATCGATAGGGTAAGACGGCGACGAACTAAGATTGCAATAGGTCTCAAAGCGCGAGAAAAGTGGATCAAGGAATAACGCCTCAACGGGATCCAAAGATGTGGAAACCGCCGCCGCCGCGGTTCCCTCTTATGCCTTGGGGCGCAACGCTTCCCATTCCAGGGTTTTTGAAAAACCGCACAGACCAAACAAGAAACCACCACGCCCACTTTCTGCGCCGTGACTTGGGCCGCTGCCCTCACCGGTTGTTTCGGCCCATTTACCTCCCCTTCCATAAACATTCACCTACAGTCAATTACATGATTTACGGCTAATAATGTTTTTGCGCAATATTACCAATGCTACAATCCCGGCGACTGGACGCGCATCTTTGTTATTTTTCAGGAAGAGGATATAACTACAGCAACCTGGCCGACACGGTCAACAGAGCTACACGCAAAAACACGCTCGGGGACTCCGTCAACATCGACTACCACCCTCAGTGTCAGTTGCATTCCCAACCAGGCTCGGGGACTTCGCCAAGCTCCACGTCGAGCAAGGCTCAGGGACTGCGATTAGGGCACCAGAAAACGACCACCAGATGGACAACACCCGGGGACTGACGACCCGGAGACTGCGAATAAAAACCAAAAGACCCCGATGCAAGAATCTCTCCGAGCTCCTTCCATCAGGCTCGGGGACCACGGGTATTCGCAGTCGTTTATTGTAAAACTAGTATTTCAATCCTTTATTTTCTACATACTTGATCCTGATGCAAGAAGCTACTCGCTACTCACATCAGGCTCAGGAGCTACGGGTACTTGCAGTCGTTTTTGCAAATTTATGCTCCAATCTCTATTTATATACTTCTTGCACTACTTTATAAAGCATGGCACCACGTGCATACTTCACCCGCTACCATGCTCGGGGACTAAGTGGGTACACTTCACCTTGCGGTGAATGTACTGATCTTGTTCACAAACAAAGCTCTGCTGTTTTATTGTGCGGTTTTTGCAGAGCCTAAGTGGGTACACTTCACTAGGGAAAGACCTTTCAAAAGTTTTTTCTTCTTCAGCACGTCACATTCTTTCAGCAAGCAGCCGCGGCATCCGGCAAGGCGACCAGCTCGCACGCCAAGTTACGACGTTCTCGACCAGATTGACCTGGTCGGGAGACCTCTCCGAGGAGCACCTCGACCAGCCATGTTGGTCGAGGCTCTACGACGACCACCCCACATGATGGCGACCAGCTGGACGCCTCTCAGGATGACGCCGCGGGCTCGCCAGAAGAATATAATGTGCTCGGGGACTTGTTGGGGATATAACCTCGGCATAACCTCAGGGACCTTCTTGGGCCTACCGACCAGGAGACGGCCCAGCCTACGAGGCCTTGCGGCACGCGACCAGCCCGTCGTGCTCGCTAAGGACTTCTAAAGAAGACTTGCTCGCCAAGGAAGATCCTAGTAGATAGACTCAGATCCCTTGCCATAGGGAACCGATCGTAATCTGTTAGGATATAGAAATTGTAACCCTGCTCCCGGCTATATAAGGCGAGAAAGGACCCCCTCAAAAAACCCCAGATAACCTCTCTCAGATCATCTACAGATCTTGTAACCTGATATACGAGATCAATCTAGCCACCAGAACACAGGACGCAGGGTATTACGGTGGTTTGCTGGCCCGAACCTGTCTAAATCGCCGTGTCTACGCTCTCTGTGTTATGCTTGATCGCCGTTGCCACACCTCCGCCTAACAATCTACTACCGTGGGGTACCCCCTAGGTAGACTGCGATGCATATTTCGTCGACAGTTGTGCAATCTAAAGTAACATTCCTAAACCATCTCGTTTTAGCTTGGCTAACAACCTCGAGCATTGCCTTTTCTGGTTGCTTTCGGGAAACCTTTTCTCAGTGTGTCAAGGCAAAGCATGCGAGAATGTGTTGTGTTGTCTTGCCCTGAACGAATGTAATCAACATATATTCGTCAACCATATGCTTCGTATATTTCAGTAATGGCAGTGCAACACAAGAACCATGACTCTGCGACAGAAAGGGAGGTTTGCGTGCGCCCACCTAAGTGGCAAGGCAGAGCGGGTTTCTCGTCATGGTAGGGCAGAGCGGCACGCTATCCTTTCCTTCGTCCTCCCCACCACTGAAAAAGTAACGGCATACCGAAATGCTATTGCGTATGTGTGTCGCTAGGTCACGTGCACACATCCTACAATCTGTACTAACTTCCTAAAACCATGTTCTTTTTAGCTTAGCTAATGCCCCGAGGCATTGCCTTTTGTGGTTGCTTTTCGGAAAAAAAATTCTCGTCGTGGCAGTGGCAGGGTAGGTGAGGATGTGTTGTGTAGACTTACCCCTAAGTATACCACAGGAACCGCGGGCGTGCAACGGGGGCGGGGGGAGAAGGATTGCGTGCGCCGCACACACGGCCACCTGAGTCGCCACACACTATCCTCTCCTCCGATCCTCCACGCCACCAAAAAAGGAAACATTCGAGCATGGTGTGTCGCGCGGTCAAAACAACCTATCGATTCACTTGGTGCTGGTAACATAGGCTAGATTCGCCCTGAGTATACCACAAGAATCGCGAGCACGCAACCGGGGGGAGGAGGAGGATTGCGTGTGCCGCGCACACAACCACCCGAGTCGCCACACACTATCCTCTCCTCCGATCCTCCCCGCCACCAAAAAAAGGAAACGGTCGAGCGTGGTGTGTCGTGCGGTGGAAACAACCTATCTGTTCGCTTGGTGTCGGTAACATAGGCTAGATTCGCCCCTAGTATACCACAAACCGCAGTCACACAATGGGGGGAGATCGCGTGCGCTGTGCACACGACCACCCGAGTCACCACACAGTATCCTCTCCTCCGATCCTCCTCGCCACCAAAAAAGGAAACAGTCGAGCATGGTGCGTCGTGCGGTCGAAACAACCTATTGGTTCGCTTGGTGCAAGAGCAACCACACCAAAAATGTCAGTACGTGTGTGTGGCTAGGCCACGCATACCACGCTATGATATCTAAAGTAACATTCCTAAACCATCTTATTTTAGCTTGGCTAACTCCCTTGGGCATTGCCTTTTCTGGTTGCTTTTGGGAAACCTTTTCTCATCATATCAAGAGAAAGCAGGCGAGGATGTGTTGTGTTGTCTTGCCCTAGACGAATGTAATCAACAGATATTCGTCAACCATATGCTTCGTATATATCAGTAATGGCAGTACAACACAAGAACCATGACTCCGCGACAGAAAGGGAGGTTTCCGTGCGCCCACCCAAGTGGCAAGGCAGAGCGGGTTTCTCGTCGTGGTAGGGCAGAGCGGCACGCTATCCTTTCCTTCATCCTCCCCGCCACCGAAAAAGTAACCTCACACCGAAATGCTATTGCGTATGTGTGTCGCTAGGTCACGTGCACGCGTCCTACAATCTACAGTAACCTCCTAAAACCGTGTTCTTTTAGCTTGGCTAACGCCCGATGCATTGCCTTTTGTGGTTGCTTTTCAGGAAAAAAAATCTCGTCGTGGCAGTGGCAGGGTAGGTGAGGATGTGTTGTGTAGACTTACCCTAAGTATACCACAGGAACCGCGGGCATGCAACGGGGGCGGGGGGGGGGGGGGGGGGAGGGGGGAGGATTGCGTGCGCCGCGCACGCGACCACCTGAGTCACCACACACTATCCTCTCCTCCGATCCTCCCCGGCACCAATAAAGGAAACAATCGAGCATGGTGTGTCGCGCGGTCAAAACAACCTATCAATTCACTTGGTGCTGGTAATATAGGCTAGATTCACCCCTAAGTATACCACAAACCGCAGTCACGCAATGGGGGGGGGGAGATTGCGTGCGCCGCGCACACAACCACCCGAGTCACCACACACTATCCTCTCCTCTGATCCTCCACGCCACCAAAAAAAGGAACACTATGCAATCTAAAGTAACATTCCTAAACCATCTTATTTTAGCTTGGCTAACACCCTTGGGCATTGCCTTTTCTGGTTGCTTTTGGGAAACCTTTTCTCGTCATGTCAAGACAAAGCAGGCGAGGATGTGTTGTGTTGTCTTGCCCTGGACGAATGTAATCGAGAGATATTCGTCAACCATATGCTTCGTATATATCAGTAATGGCAATACAACACAAGAACCATGACTCTGCGACAGAAAGGGAGGTTTGCTTGCGCCCACCCAAGTGGCAAGGCAGAGCGGGTTTCTTGTCGTGGTAGGGTAGAGCGGCACGCTATCCTTTCCTTCGTCCTCCCCGTCACCGAAAAAGTAACCGCGCGCTAAAATGCTATTGTGTATGCGTGTCGTTAGGTCACGTGAACGCGTCACGCAATCTTATAGTAACCTCCTAAAACCGCGTCCATTTAACTTGGCTAACGCCCCGAGGCATTGTCTTTTGTGGTTGCTTTTTGGGAAATTTTTCGGGTCGTGGTAGTGGGTGAGGATGTGTTGGTAGACTACCCCAACCCAATGTAATCAGCATATATTTGTGTGTCAAATGCTCTCTGGCTATATGGTTAACTGCATAATTTGTTGATCGTACTCACACAAAAAAAAACTTGCTGATCATGATAGAGTACAGCACAAGGCTTGCTGGTTTCCTTGTCCCAGAGAGAACGAGCATACTGTTGTTTGTTGCTGCTTTGGTCGTTAAGGTTCAGGACTCTGTTCAACGGTCTCGGCATGTAGCCAAAGACTGCACAGCACAGCAGTGACAAATCGTGGCGTGGCGCAGGCGCAGCGCGAAGCATGTGTGGTGGACGCACACGCACACGCACACGGACACGGTACAGTCAGCCAGCAGCTACTAGTAGCTTCTTGCCACCAAAGGAACAGAGGTGCAAATTAATTAATTAATAATTAAATATACGAGCAGATGGGTTTCGTCCCCAGATACATTTTGGTCACGCTTGATGCACCTGTAACCCGCGCAGGCTTCTTCGTTGAAACTTCGCCGTCTCTGTTGCGTGCCTGGCTACCTCCTCCGCGGCTGTGCAGGCAGACACGTATATATAGGAGCGCAAACACTTGACGCCTTGTGTAAAGCGGCACACCACAACCTCCTCGCTCCCGCTAGTCGCCAGTCGCTCCATCACCGTTCACCAAAGAGCCCAAGACATCCTCCGGCCTCTCCTCTGCTCGACCGCGCCGGCGCCGCACGCATGGCTGCTTGTGTGGACAAGTGGCAACCCACGCACGCCGGCCGCCTCTCCGGCGCCATCTACCGCTACTTGCCGGACGGCGCCACGGACCGCGCCGCGGTCACCACCGCCGCGCCGGCGTCCGCGATCGGCGGCGGCGACGACGTCTGGGACGAGCTGCGCGCGGAGGCGCAGGCCGACGCGGACGCCGAGCCGCTCCTCCGCAAGTTCTACGGCGACCTCGTGCTGTCGCGCCAGTCGCTGGAGGCCGCCCTCGCCGCGCACCTGTCCGCGAAGCTCTGCGTCCCCGGCGCGCTCCCGCAGGACGCGCTCCGGGACCTCCTGGCCGCCGCGCTGGCCGCGCACCCGGACGCGGCCCGCGCCGCGCGCGCCGACCTCCGTGCGGCGCGCGACCGCGACGCGGCCTGCGAACGGATGGTGCACTGCTTCCTCTACTACAAGGGCTTCCTGGCCCTGCAGGCGCACCGCGCCGCGCACGGGCTCTGGTCCGAGGGCCGGTCCGCGGCGGCGCTCCTCCTCCAGAGCCGCGCGTCCGAGGTGTTCGGCGTCGACATCCACCCCGGCGCGCGCATTGGGTCGGGCATCCTGCTCGACCACGCCACCGGGATCGTCATCGGCGAGACGGCCGTCGTCGGGAACGACGTCTCCATCCTGCACGGCGTCACGCTCGGCGGCACCGGGAAGGAGTCCGGTGACCGGCACCCCAAGGTCGGGGACGGGGTGCTGATCGGCGCCGGCGCCAGCGTGCTCGGCAATGTGCGAATCGGAGCCGGGGCGAAGATCGGAGCAGGGGCCGTCGTGCTGAGGGACGTGCTGGAGGGAGCCACGGCCGTCGGGAACCCGCGAAGGCGGTCGGGAAGAAGCGGCGGCCGGAGGAGCAGCCCGGGGTGACCATGGAGCAAGGGTGGTCGGACTATGTGATTTGAAATCTTTTAGAGGGCCTGGGTGCAAATATTTAGTTGCAGGAGATGGAGAGTTTCCCTCCAAAAAGACATTTCTGGTCTCAATGGTGCTGCTATTGCCTACACTACACTACAGACTACAGAGAGGAGCTGCATTGGCATATGCCATTGCATTGCATTGGATTGCATCAGAGGGAGAGGGAGCTCAATTAGGCATTGAGCCATAGTGCAAGTCCATATTTTTTCTGTTCTTTTTTTTTCCTGTTTTTCTGGCGGAATAACAATACTCTATGCATCTGGTAACTTATCAGTTGCTTGTAAATTAAATAGACTTGAAGCTATCAGTCTGTTCGCTTGGCTTTTCAGCCGGCTTAAATCTAGCCGGAACAGTGTTTTTCTCTCACAAGAAATCAGCCAGCAGTGCATAATCCTGCCGGAACAGTACATAATCCTGCCAAACGAACAGGCCGTATATTCCTGTGTCGGTATGTTTCGTTTCTCCTCCATGCAGATGCAGGAAATAAGCCTCT
>CM039139.1:20599145-20609497 GCA_022036555.1 Microstegium vimineum
AATTGATTTCGGAGTTGAGCATGTCGTAGATTAAATAATTCTTGTGATTTTGTGGTTTTGTGCTGCCCTTCCTGTTTTGTAGATGATATCTAGTTCCACGATATGAAGCAAGAAATTTCGGTGTGTTAGCATAGCCTGCATCTACTAGATGAATTTATGGGAGGGACACTAAATCCTGGTTAAGTGCATCTTGCAAAACCCTTCCCATCCAAAAGCAGACCCCTCCAAACCAGCAGCACATGCACAAACTTTAGATCAAAGTCACATGCGACCATATGTTTTGTGATGACCTTGTTTTCTATTTCTATATGGTCTGTTGTCCGAGAGGAATAGTATAGGAATGTGAGTGCCATCAATAGAACCAAGACAGTTCTTGAATGTATTTGTATGCTTATTATTAATACTAAAACCACAAGTAAAATTAATTTTTCCTTGATATACCAATAAAAAAATACATTACTAGAAGTATGGAGCAAATTTAGGTTGCCTTAAAGATTCGATGCTGGTGAAGAGAAGGTAGTAGTATGTAGTTGCATGTGAGTTGTGTAATTGCGTGGCATGATCTGAAGGGCGGCAAATTGTTTCTCCACTATGTTGAAATACATCTTGCAATGTTCAATTGGCTGCTTTTTTGATATGGCATAAAGGAATATGCCTAATGCTTTCCACAGATAGATACCTTAATCAACAAAAAGGTTGTTTTCACGCAATCTTTGAACCAGGGCTTGAAAAATCTCTCTTTTCCATATGGAACCGCCTTCTGCATAGGGCCTCATGCCGTTAGAGTTTCTTGAATAAATGTGGGTCATTTCGGATAGAATCGGGGTATTGCATTTTTTTCCCGATGATTGGATGAGGTTCCTTCTTCTAGTTTTGGGGTGGGATGAGGAAAATGAATTCATCTTCATTTTGTAATCGTCGGCGATAGTTTGGATCCATAGAAAGAAAAGAACCTTCTTCACTAAAAGGGGATGAGAGATGGGGAAGCTATGCTAAGTGTAAAGAATGAACACATGTGTGCCTGTGTGTGTCTTGCTTTTGGGATGGAGGTGCAACTCCCCAAGGGTATGTAACATCATGTTATATAGCGACGAGAAGCAAGTGAAAGTACATGTTTGGTTTTGGTATTGAGTGACAACTTAGGTGGACTAATATGTTTTTAAATGTGAGACACACAGGTGATTTAGTCCTTAGGTACACAAGTGTGAGCAACCAATAAAGTCATGGAGAGAGGGCTTGTGATATTGATGGTGCTCAACTTGATGATGAAGGAGCTCATTGCTATGAAACATGCCCATGGAGTCATGTGAAAAGGTGGAGAAGGTCAAGGCATGACTAGTTTGATGGACGGTTGCAAGCGTGAAGGGCAAGTTGGAGGTTTGAAGCGTTTGACGCGTGGCGGGAGGCTTGAGCAAGATTTGGGCCACCGATGGACGAAAGGCACGGTGAAGGGCAAGTGAAGTCAAGATCAATGAACCAATATGTTACGTGATGATATAAAGTGGATCATATCATTTGTGATAGGTTGGTGTATGGGTTGCATCAACATTGGAGAAGGAGATGAAAAGGAATGCATAAGGCAAAGGTATAACTTAGAGCATTTCATTTCACCGGTCATAGTTGTTTAGAGAAATGTTTGACCCGGTTGAGTTATAGAAAAAGTATTACTATCAAGAGGGATGCATAGTAGACTAGCTTGATGAGGATAAAAGTGCTCATGTCATAAGTCTTTATGCGTTCGAGAGATACCTTGCACTCACGGGCACATAGAAGATGTGTTTCTGCCAGGGTGCAAAGGTTTAGCTGGGTGCTGAAGTTATGCTGAAAAATGAACTACCGGTAGTACCGGTAAGTCATTTCCCCGCCCAGATCTAGTGTGCTGAAAAATGAACTACCGGTAGTACCGGTGGTTCCACCGGTAGTACCGGTAGGCAAAATTCCTGAGCGTCTCTAGTTGCGAGATTTTGAACTAGCGGTAATACCGGTTCCTCACCGGTAGTACCGATGGTGACCAGTAGTACCGGTGAAAGACCGGTAGTACCGGTTGGCAAACTTTGTGCAACGGTCGGAAGGCTCCAACGGTCGGAAATCTTGAACCAGTAGTATCGGTGGGACACCACCGGTAGTACCGGTAGTGCATCTGGAGCCGCGGGAATAAATAGGCCGCCCCTTCCCGTGGGGCGGCGACCACCCCCATTATTCCACTCCTACACCTGAGAAAAAGGGTCCCAAGTGTCTCTCTCTCCCCCTATGCTCCTTTGCTTCAATCCATGGTGGATTTGTGAGAGAGAAGTGAGATTTGAGTGTGGAGAGGATCGATCTACGACTTGAGCATTCGATTTCCTCTTCTTGCCGGTTTGCTTTGCATTTGTTACTCTTGGATTCTTGGAATCCTAGCCGGCTAGTTGTTCTTTGTGGTTGCCCGTGTTGATTCATTTGTGACGGCACCCGAATCGTTTGTATTACCCCTTCAATCCTTAGTGGAAACCTCGGGCTAACCTTTGTGGTTGCTTGAGGGAGGCAAGGAGGTGGAAGAGACTCTGACCTTTGTAGTCACCTCAACAACGAGGAGTAGGAACTCCTTTGTGGGGGCCGAACCTCGGTATAAATCTTGAGTCTCGCGTGCTTGTTGTTGTGGAGATAGCTTCGACTATCCTTTGTTCTTGTGTTCTTCGTGTTCTTCCTCTCTCCCTCAAAGTTCATAGGTTGGGAAGGCCCGATCTACAAATTGGAGAGGAACCAATCCAAGCAAAGATCAACATCATCACCCTCTACCTCAAGGAGTGTGGGGAAAAGCTCGGATCCGGATTAAAAGCTCATCTTCCTTGGATCTCGGAGCTACAGCGTGCCACCGGTAGTATCGGTCTGACTTCACCGGTAGTACCGGTCAGCCACCGGTAGTACCGGTCCTACTGTCGGTAGTACAAATCAGTGGTTTGCACTCTCTATTCACTAGCTTATACTTATTATTTCATACTTGTGCTAGTGTTTAGTGGTTGCTTTAGTAACTAGTATAGCTTGTGTATCTTGCTAGTTACCTTCTTGCTTGTGTAGCATAGAAGTAGCTCTTGAGTGACTAATTGGCTTGTGTAGCCTTGTTAGTCACATTTCTTAGCTTGTGTAGCTAAGCTTTTGAGCTCTTTAGTTTGGCTTGTGTAGCCTTGTTATTGAGCATTACTAGTGAGCTTAGGCTTTGTGCGCTTTGCCTTCACTAGCATGAGTAGAAACTTCCGGTTTGCTTAGAGTACTAGTTGCTTAGGTTTGTGTGACCTTACAACCTAGACTTGTTAGGTGAGCTTTCTAGCCCGGCAGCTTAGTAAGCTTTCTTTTCATAATTTGCTAGGTGCTAGTGTTTTAAGTAGAGGGGTGTTGCTTTGGCTAGACCGATAGTTTTAATTCCGCATTTATTTCGGTTAGCCTTTGCGATAAGTTTTTAGATACGCCTATTCACCCCCCTCTAGGCCAATTAGGTCCTTTCAGCAAGCAACGGCTAGAATGCATGAGCAGTTTCAGACCAGGCAAGCGCAACGGCTACTGACCGTCTGCAATGCACGAACAGTATCAAACGAGGAAACAAAGCAAAGCAACGACTACTAATGTATACCAACGACTCTTTGTTCATTGAAAAATGTGAAGATTCAAATTTATTTCCTGCAATTCAAACGGTCCAATTTTTCATTCCTATGGTTTCTAATTCTGTAGTTTTCTGCTTTTCACTTTCCTCTATTCCTACGTTTCCTTTCATTCCTCTGTTTTGTATTCCTTTGTTCCAAACGGGGCCTAAGTACCCTCCCCCTCAATCCCCTTCTAACTCCCTCAGTTTTGAGAAACCGACAATGCCACGTCAGGAGGCCTTAACAATGATGTTCCTCTTAATCGGCACTACTCTAATGTTCGTTTTTAGCAAACGAACAATATTTTTTTCTCACAACAACTTAACATAACCTAAATTTCAGTGAAACAAACAGACCCGATATAATTACATATTTGCGGTCATATTATTTATGCACGTGATGTCACGTCAACCATCCAACATAGAAAAAAACTTTTCACAACACCCATACATCTAGATTTTTTTTAAAAAAAAAAACTACTCTCGTCCCCAAAATAATGCAATTTTAGCTTTTTGATAAATCAAACAGTTTGAACTTTGATCAAATTTATATAAAAAAGTACTAACATTCGTGATATGAAATTAGTATCATTAGATTAGTTATATAATATTTTTTAATAATAAAATTATTTAGAGACATAAATGATAATTCTATTTAATATAAAGTTGGTCAAATATGAGTTAACTTGACCCACACGAATCACATAGTTACATTCTTTTAGGGACGAAGCTAATACCAAACCTCTTTTTACATGGTTCGAGTGACTTGACAATACAAGTGTTAGGTAATCACCCAATATTTAAACTATTATTAGTATATATGGGCGTGTACATACATACACACTTACATCTATGAAAACACACATATTCTCTATGAGCAAGTCAATACAAAAGTCTAGATATCGATGGATAGGTTGTTTACCACTGAAAACATTGCAATGCATACTCATAAAATAAATTCATAACAATTGGAGGACCCATCTTCAGTCTAAAACTCAAACAAAAATCACTTGCATGCCTGTAAGAAAAAACATTCTGTGCAATGAAGGGCATCAGTTTGTGATACGCCAGTATCTAGCTCCTACATAGTCTGAATCGTCACCGTAGCCTATTTATAATGCGCATATCTACTACAAACAAACGACCATATAAGATTTAAATAAATCCAAACAGCAATGCATCATAAAATAGAATATGATTTGAAAACATGTTTTATATTTTCCTAGCTGAAACAACTTTTTAAACTAAATCAGATTTTAGGATTTTTAATTCCATAGTCTATCAAAGAAAAATGTTTAGATACTCCTATCTTTTTGAAAAAAAAAATCTAAGTCACTATCAACGTAGTCCGGTTTAACTCCCTCAAAATTATTGATATGGTGCCATATTAAGATGTAAAACCGCCCAGGAGCAATTGGGAGGGTCAAAAATTTGGTATTGTGATTGAGAGAGGACAATCAAATTCCAAGTAAAGTTGGAGATAAAAAAGACCTACTACGTCTGTCTATAAATAAAATTCATTCTCATTTTTCGAGAAGTCAAACGTTTTGAACTTTAATTAATTATATATAAAAGAGTATTAATATTTATTATATATAATTAGTAAGATCGTTAAATATATTTTGCTAATAAATTTATTTAGAAATATAAATGTTACACGTATTTTCTACAAACTTAATCAAAGTTAAGAAAGTTTGACTTGCATGTATTCTATAACGATCTTCTTTTTAGGATGGATAGAGTATATGATATGATATGAGCTCAAAATGGGATAAAGAAACTGCAACCCAAATCGAATGGGTTTATTACGATTGTGGATGTCTCCCACTGACCATTATTACAGTATTTATAGATCCAGTGGCCCATCAAGACTAAATAGTACTTCCACGAATGCAACGCTGCAAGCTCAGAAAACAGTGTTATATGGATTGAAGTCTCCGATTTATCCTACTCTATTTCTGCCCTTCGACAAGGCGGAATGAATGGCAACGCTTTATTTTGTCAGATTTTGCCATATGCAATAAAGAAACTTTCTCGCCAGACTGTTTGAAAATCCCACGGCCAGCTAGCAGACGCCCTTCCCCTAAAGAAAATGTTCATGCAGGCAGAGACTAATGAACAAGGTCACGTTTAGATCCAAAATTATTTAGAATTTTGAAACGGTAGCACTTTCGTTTGTATGTGGTAATTATTGTCTAATCATGAAGTAACTAGACTTAAAAGATTCATCTCGTAAATTACAGATAAACTGTGTAATTAATTATATTTTTTATCTATATTTAATACTACATGCATGCGTTCAAAGATTCGATGGGATGGAGATGTGACAGAAAATTTGAAATTTTGAAGGGATCTAAACAGGGCCCAAGAGTCATCCTGTAGAGAATTGAAAAGATCTGACATCCCTTCTGTTCTTGGTATAAATTTACGGGAGACAATATACGTCGTTCTGTTGGAAAAAAGACGTAAACTTTAATTTTCAGCAATAAATTCTCGCTCAGGATTCTGCTCTGCAGCATTGAGGTTCTGTTTCCTTTCCTCGAAGCTGAAATATGGAGTTGTTCTGTAGCGTTTGTTTGTGGAGATCTCTTGTTTGTGTGTAAACAGAAAAGTCTAGAGTAGCTAAACCTACACTAGGAGGATACTTTTTCATTGATGGTTCATGGTAGTATGGTAGGTTCGTTGTAGCCCTTCCTATCAACATTCTGTGAAACAAAAAAGCGACTGCATGCGCAGCAGGTGTAAAAGGCGTAATGAAGCACGTTGCGCGTAGACATGCATGGCATCTGAAGAAAAGTGGCACGGCTGGGCATACACAGGGAGAGGGAAATCATGCCCGGCGCATGTGCATCAATAATGTTAACCCCATATAGCTATTGTCCACAAAGAAGGAAATGGCGGGCAAGAGGATAAGCAGATTGCCTATTTGCCTTTGCCTAACTGGGCGCTGGGCGCTGCAGCTAATCGCTGATAAGAACAGCAGCGGTGAGAGTGAGACCTAGTAGCTCTGTATTTGTACAGGCTACTGAGGACAGAGTAGGCAACAGCCAGTACAACCGCAGTAATTTAACGTTGCCATTCTATCGCTCCGAACATTTAGGGTTTCCTACAGAAAAATCTGGCAATCGTTTGGTGGCTGATAAATTGGCTGTGGCTCAGTGGCTGATAAACCAAGCGAACAGGGCTGACATTAGGAATAAGTGGTTAGACTAAATGCTCAGGAACATTTAGTGTTGCACATGGCTTCATTATGTTCTTTGATGATTCGGCTGATCTTAAGATTCTCAGGATTAAGAAGGCGGCAAGAAGCAAATGATCAAGCCTGCAGGAACAGACCGCCGCAAATGTAACGGTAGGAGCATTGATTTAGGGGTAGCGTCCTGAAAAAAGTCGAGAGGATGGATGGGATAGCATGGCTCCTTCGACGCCGTAAACGTCTCTTGGAATGAAGCCCTTGGACGACTTTGCGCCCAGTAGTCAGGAGGGCAATAGGCATCGCCATAATCCAGTGAAACGAAGGAATCAGCAATTGCGACAGAAGCAACAGGACCCTACCACCAAGTGAAGGACCGAGAACGACGATCAGAGGGGGGTGAATGAGAGCCTCAAATTTCTCTCGAAATATTCGGGTCACTCTTTCCAAAAACAAAACCCAGTTGCTGGATGCTCAACCTCCCCCGAGCAACGCGAGCGGGGATTCAGACTAAAACGGAAAATTGAGAGCTCACCAGCAGTGGTGGAAAACTCACCGGAAACCCCCAAAAAGAGTTCTCAACCCCTATGAAAAAGAGGCAAGAATTTCAAGCGAAACAACCAGAAAAACAGGCGACGGACGCTGGACAACAGGGCGTCGGACGCTGAGAGATCGTCCGTCGGCCTTCCAGAAAGCCTTGCAGGAGAAAAGCAGAAGGCAGGGCGTCGGACGCTTAGGCGAGCGTCCGTCGGCCTTCCAGAGAGCCTGACAGAAGCTGAAAAACGGCAGGGGCGACGGACGGTCGGCGACGGACTCTGAAGAGCGTCCGACGCTAAATCGAAAAACGCAGACACGTCGAGCGACGGACGCTAACGTCAGCACGCACCAGCGTCCGACGCAAAACCCTCGGAGCGTCCGACGCCCCCGATAAACGCTCAGTAAAGGCGAAAAAACGATTTTCTCTCCGTCAAATCTTCCCAAAACTCGACCAAAAGATCACCAACTGCTACCAAACTTTGTAGGCATGATCCTTGAGCAGTTGGGGAGCTATCCCGAAGAAATCATCGCTCAATTTGGGTCGGATAAACGGGAACACTCGGATTTGGGGGAGAAAAGGCAAAACGAAGAACACCGCAAAGAAATCATCCGATCTGTGTACTCGAGAGGTTTGAGGATGGATCCTTTGGTGCAAAGATGCTCCTCTCGAATACGAACAACTTGGTTCAAACGGATTTGCAAGAGCTACTCCCTACAAAGAGAAATCAACTCAGGAAAATAGGGTGCAAGAGCAAAACGCGAAGAACACAAGCAAAACGGGGACACAATCACGAAATCAAAGCCACCATGGCTTACGGAGGTTACGGCCTCCGATTCCTCGCCACAAACTCAAGTCCTTACAGAGGTTGGTGAAATCAACCTAGGGATCTCATGAACTAGAGAGAGGGTAGAGAGAGAGAGTTGGGGCAAATGATTAGGGTTCAAGAGATGGGATGAGGATACCCCTTCATCCTCTATTTATCAGAGACTTTGGCTATTTCCCAAAGACCACCCTAGATACAATGAGTGAACTACCTAGCCTAAGCATTGCAGTTCAAGCTCTGGTAAATATCTCCCTCGATTTGAATGGACGGCCCCGCTTACTGCCAGGAGTTGCCGTCGCCTTGACGCAACCTCCAGGATTCCGCCACGTGTCATCCTCGCTTCCTCGGAAGCTCCGCCCGGGTTTTGAGGTCCAAACCCGCGAAACCCGCCACCAGTAGCTTTCGGCTCAACTACCGAACCCCGAGTTTTGCGACCCAAACTCGGAAACCGACGCGGATGGTTTTGAGGCCCAAACCACTCAACTCGAGCCACCTTGTCCTCGCCCGGTCGGACTCCGAGTCCCCTGAGCCTCCACTCGACCCGCTCATCCGCCGTCTTGACTCGATCGACTAGGTCTACCTCCATGTCTTCTCGCACTCGCCGGTGCCAAGTACTAGCCACCACAGCTAGTCCGCCGGCGCCCATGGTCCTTCAGTCTGAGCCCCGCTTCCGCCCTTCACCGCTCTCAGTCCATCGGCACGACAAACCTCTACCTGACCTTCTCCACGCCATTGACCACTTTCACTAGGCATAGTACCTGCACACCACAAGCCGATAGACAGGCACACATTTGCTTTCGCAAAGATTAGTTAAAAGCCACTCAAACTAAAACGCTCAAGTGTTGGACAATCACTCATCACAAAACTGAATATACATAGGTACTTATCCATCATGTGTTCGCACCAAAGAAAAGGTTAAAAAGGTTGCTACTACTACTCCAAGTTGCACGGCGGACCTAGAAGCGTCTCTTCTGCTGCCACTGCGTCCATGCACTAGTGCTCACATGCATCGTCTGTGGAAACGCCGAAACGGTTCAGAAAAGAGGCCACACTGCCCAGAAGAAGGAACCAGACCACGACGGCAGCTGTGGGCTCACTGTGGCCGCCCAGATAGGCTTGGTGGGACACGAGAAGCCAAGATAGTCAGGTCTCGGTCATTGCAGTAATGGAGTTTGCAGCAATGGCTGCTGCTGTATGCACGGGCACAGCCGCACAGCGCCACAGCTCCTGCCAGGCAGGCAGCCAGGGCAAAGGGAAAGGGACGATGGTCATGGGCCTGGACCATGTACAAAACCAAAAACCAGAGACCTCTCGGTACAAAAAGGCCTTGTCGACCATTCATGTGCCTTTGGATCCGTGCGCCTGCCCGTTGTCTCCGTCCATCTGCAACAAGCGGTACAGCGCCATGCACGTTGCAGTAAATGTTGGGCGCGCCGGGCGCCCGTCCCGGCCGGCATTGTTTGCTGAACCGAGTCTCTGGCTCGCATCGTACTATGCTCAACAGAGGGTGCGGCCGAGGCGTCTGGCACCTGGCAGTGTAGTGCTGACCCGCTGCCGCGACCTGCGATGTGCCGAGCGCCCGAGCCCCGAGGCCATGGAGTCAACGGTGTGCGTAGGTGAGGTCGGGCAGAGGCAGAGGCAGAGGCACGTCAAGTCGTCAGTTCTTGCACAGCAAATTCTTGTAGGTAGGGCCACCACGACTAGTACTCCGCTGGCTTTGGTATGTTGCGGCCAAGGGTTGGCAGGTTGAACTGATGAGTACGACTGTGCCATTGCTTTTATCTTGTCAGTACCACTTCTACTGCCTCATCCCTTGAAGAAAGCACTTAGGTACTATTTATTTTTATTAAAATTTAACCTATGATAAATATTTATGCTGATTTATTAAAAGAGAAAAATAACGTTTGTTCCATGAAAAATAGTGCTTATGAATAATGTCTCCTATTTATTTTTGACTGTTTATATAAAAATTGACTGTAATCTGACCAAAACTTTGTATATGTTTCGATCTAAAGAATCTCTAATATAGAGAACCGAAGGTGTTTGACAATCCTAAAAACTGAGGATGGTTGACAATCCTAATTATCCTCCTCTTCACCCTCGCCCTTCCGCTTGGCCTCCTCGCCGGCTTCCTCTGCGCTCTTCGGTCGAGCGGGAAGAGAGGTGTGCCTCCGGCCGAGCCCAA